>JANVCC010000076.1:9080510-9171720 GCA_025345505.1 Todiramphus chloris collaris | reverse complement strand
AGGGAAGGGAAGGGAAGGGAAGGGAAGGGAAGGGAAGGGAAGGGAAGATTAGAACACAAGTGGAACCCCGTCTGATCAGAAGTGCTTTCCTAGTTGGCTTACACAGTATTGAGAAGGAGGGGAAATTAATGGTGAAATAAGGCTGCATTGCTTCAGCAGTTTCTTCAAATCCAGAGCGTAACATTTTACTGTAATCTAAATAAAATCTAGAGGGCTTTTCACCAGGAGTGACAAAGGGTCAGAATTACAGGGAAGTGAAGTGACTTTGGGGTGACACAGCAGTTGAAAACTTTGTCGACCGTCAGCAGAATCCACATTCCCTAAATCTTTCTCTAGTGCCTCAGCCTTTGTGTCACTTGTGATCTACTTGGGTTTTGTTAGCAAAAAACTATTCTCCTTGCACATGGAAGACAGAGACTGCAAAGCTGAATAGGAGCTGATTCAGATGAGAATGTCCCAGCAGAACAATTGGTGCTATTTATAAAAAATGCACTAGTTGCAGTGTATAATTAGAAGCTTTGCCTTCCACACACAAATTTGAGATAATGGCTCTGAAAGAAAGTGAAGGGAATCCAAACAGAACCATTTCTGTCCTGAAAATCACTTGCTAAAAACTCCATGAGCTTTTCACCAGTGTCTCATCTTGAGAGCATGCACTCTCTGTGCCCCATCCGAACGACTAATGGACCAGGGATGGGGAAGCATCACAAAGTGTTACTGGAGGTTTTGTAGCCAACAAGGTAGCTCAGGTAGGTGGAAGTAAAACCTGTGAGAATTTGGATGCCTGGTTTGTGTTTGCCACACCCTTAGATCCACAGAGCAGCCCAGAACAGTGGAAGCTTTTCTAGCTGGAAAGCTGGACTTCTGAGTTGGAGAAAAATGTGTTTTGAAAACTTACTGTGGAAAGGCAAGGCCCAGCTGTTCCATTTTCTAACCACAGAAATACCCCTAATTGGCAGTTATGTTTTAAAATTTTAAAATGCTTTGTTTCCATAACGTAAGCACGTTATCATAGTACAGACAAAAATGTAACATGTCGTGCTTAATAAACTTTCATAGCTGTTGGTATATGTGCACACAATTAAATTAAATCAACAGCTCAAACTTGTTTAAAAGACAGCAGAGTAGTTCACCCAAATCAAAACAAAATGAAATCAGAAAGTTGCTTATGAAACCCTTTCAGTCAACAGTTTTCTTAAAACCAGCACAAAACATTCCCACCAGATCCTTCAGTTTCCATGAGGCAGCGTTTTCTGACACGGTGCTGTCAACACTCTTTGTCCATCCACAGCTCAGCGGGAAGTCCGACCAGTGCTGCCAGCCCTGCTGTGACCGAGGAACCTCCACAGCGGTTGTTGGGCACGTGGGGAGATGTTTTGGCCCTGGACCAGGGCAGGAAGGGAAGCCAAAGAGATGGCCCCAGTGTGGACCAGCGTCGTGAGCTCTCCCACCAGCCCTGCAGCCTGGGCTGGTGCCGGCAGGGTGGGGAGAGCCACCCTGATGGGTAGAAACAGATTCTAATTAAAACCTGTCAGATGGTAAAACTCTTGGAGTCCAAATGGCAGCTATTTCTCTGTCTAGGTAGAGAGCAGCCCATCATGGGGTGTAAGATCTCGAATGCAGGTTCCTGAGTGTGTTTGCTTGCCGTGTGTGCTCTCTCTTTACGAAGTACAAATTTATAATGACAATTAAATTATTTTCATATATACATAATTGTTCAAAACTGACCAAGAACTGCTTTAAAAGCAGTGAAGGGAGTATTCACAGTTGTGTGTGTGTCCATCCCTGAGAGAGCAGCTCTTTTTCACTCCTATTTTGGAGAGAGATGAAATGAACTGCTGTTGATCAGGAGGAGTATCTGGTTTGGAGATCAGACAAATAGCTAGATGCAGAGCTAGAAATAGAAACCAGGAAACTTATTTTTCACTCTGTGTGCCACATTCTCTTCATATGTGAGAAAGAAATAATAAAATTAACCATGGGAACATTGTCAGGTTTTGGTGGTGAAAGGCTTTGGAAGGCTGGAAGAAAAACATTCCCTCCCCCTGCTTGGCTCTGTGTTGGCTCCCCCTTCTCTGCTGACCACAGTAAGCAATTATGGACACCCAAGTCTCTTGTCCTAAGGAAATGTATCATTTCTGACTCTCGCTGGGTGCCACAAACTCCTTCCATCCATGGGGCTACCCTTGATGAGCCTTTCAAGCATCGTTTGGGTGGGAGGTGGGGGAATCTGTTCTGTGTGCCAGATGCAGAACAGCAGGCTGGGCTCTTCTGCCGAGCTGGCTATCCCTTCCTTCCCCAGCTCTGGTTTCTCACCAACTAGAGAGAGCATACTGAGCATACTTGAGCACACTTGAGCATGTAAGCTCAAGAGAGGTGCATTCCTCTGAGTAAAAAAATCAAGTAGATGAGGCAGGAGACCAGCATGGATGAGCAAGGAGCTGCTAAAAAACTCAAATGCAAAAATAAAGCTCATAGCATGTGGAAAAAGGGACTGGTCACTTGGGAGAATTATAGGAATTCTGTCAGGGTTTGTAGGGATGCAACAAGGAAGGGCAAGGCCCTCTTAGAATTAACTCTGGCAAAGGAAGTAAAGGAGAACAAGAAGGGCTTGGCTTCTTCAAATACATCAGTGGTAAAAGGAAGGCTAGGGAAAATGTGGGCCCACTGCTGAATGAGGCAAGAGATCTGGTGACAGAGGATGCAGAGAAGGCAGAGTTACTGAACGCCACCTTTGCTTCAGTCTTCACTGCTAAGACCAGCCCTCAGGAATCGCTGGCCCTGGAAGTAAGAGTGAAAGTCTGGAAGGAGTAAGTCTCTCCACTGGTTGATGAGGATTGGGTTAGAAATCACTTGTGTAAACTGAACACACACAAATCCATGGGCCCTGATGGGCTGCACCCATGAGTGCTGAGGGAGCTGGCTGATGTTGCTCTACCACTCTCCATCATTTCTGAAAGATCATAGAGAACAGGTGAGGTTCCTGAGGACTGGAGGAAAGCCAATGTCACTCCAGTCTTCAAAAAAGGCAGGAAGGAAGACCCTGGTAATTACAGACCAGTCAGCCTCACCTCCGTCCCTGGAAAGGTAACGGAGCAGCTCATTCTGGAGATCATATCTCAGCACATGAAGGAAAAGAAGGTTATCAACAGTAGCCAGCATAGATGTACTAAAGGGACATCATGTCTGACTAATATGATAGCCTTCTATGATCGTGTGACTGAATGGGTAGATGCAGGGAGAGCAGTGGATGTACCTTGACTTCAGCAAGGCTTTTGACACTATCTCCCATAATGTCCTTGTGGGGAAGCTCAGGAAGTGGGGGTTGGAAGAGGGGATGGTGAGATGGGTTGAGAACTGGCTGAACACTAGAGCTCAGAGGGTTGTCATCAGTGGCACAGAGTCCATCTGGCAACCTGTAAGTAGTGGTGTTCCCCAGGGGTCAGTTCTGGGTCCAGTCTTATTCAACGTCTTCATCAGTGACCTGGATAAAGGGATGGAGTGTACCCTCAGTACATTTGCTGATGACACTGAACTGGGAGGAGTTGCCAAAACACCGGAAGGCTGTGCTGCCATCCAGTGAGATCTGGACAAACTGGAGAGCTGGGTGAAGGAAAACCTAATAAAGTTCAGCAAGGCTAAGTGTAGAGTCCTGCACCTGGGGAGGAACAACACCATGTACCAGTACAGGTTAGGGGCAGACCCACTGGAAAGCAGCCCCGTGGAGAGGGACCTTGGCATCCTGGTGGACAATAAGTTATCCATGGAACAGCAATGTGCCCTTGTGGCCAGGAGGGCCAATGGTATCCCGGGGTGCATAAAGAAGAGTGTGGCCAGCAGGTCGAGGAAGGTTCTCCTCCCCCTCTACTCTGCACTAGTGAGACCATGCCTGGAGTATTGTCTCCAGTTCTGGTCTCCCCAGTTCAAGAGGGACAGGGATATACTAGAGAGTCCAACGGAGAGCTACAAAGATGATGAAGGGACTGGAACATCTCTCTTATGAGGAAAGGCTGAGAGCTCTGGGGCTGTTTAGCCTGGAGAAGAGAAGACTGAGAGGGGATCTTATGAATGTTTACAAGTATCTGGAGGGTGGGTGTCAAGTAGAAGGGGCCAGTCTCTTTTCAGTGGTGCCCTGTGATAGAGAGGTAATGGTAGCAAGGTGAAACACGGGAAGTTTCCCCTCAACATGAGGAAAAACTTCTTCACTGTGAGCGTGACAGAGCACTGGAACAGGCTGCCCAGAGAGGCTGTGGAGTCTCCTTCTCTGGAGACTTTCAAGACCCACCTGGATCTGTTCCTGTGTGGCCTGCCCTAGGTGTTCCTGCTTTGGCAGGGGGGTTGTACTCGATGATCTCCAGAGGTCCCTTCCAACCACTACCATTCTATGATTCTATGATACTGAGCAAGGCAGTGGCATGCCCTCTCCCAGTAGCTTTCTCTGAAATCACAATATACATAACTGCTTGGAGATGTGTTCACTCCTGATCCCTCAGTTACAGCATCCCAGCAAATATGGTTACCACCAGATTCTTGAAAAATATCCTAATCTTTAATTATTTTTTTTTTATTAAATGTCTTCCCCAGTTGCTTCGTGTGTAGTTCAGATGACAGGATTTTCTGTGCTCTGCACTTCCTTGTTAGTCACTGGTCCTCAAACTTCATCTCTTCCACCTCTGTTTTCTGGGCCCACAAGGACTTGGTTGGGATTGAGTGATAAATCCTTAAAAAGTGCTTCCAACAGCATGGGCTGAAATCTGGCAGGCTAAATCCTGTCCAGAAGAGATACAGGCTGAAATGGCAGGACTGGGAATATGGATTATTCTGACCCAAGCAGGAGGCACCAACACTGCAGCCTTCTCCTGGCTAGAACACAGTAAACAACCCGCTAGCAGGAGAACGATGACAGCGTAGTCTCTGTGTAGATGGGCTCTGCCTCCAGTGTGGGACATTTTTTTTCCCCGTGCTCATTTGACCAGAAGGAAGAAGCTGTGGGTAGGACTGGGAAGTCACTCATAAACTTCAGCATGATTTGACTGGTTTGGCTTCGTGTGGCTAATTCCTTAGGCAGCTGGTGATCAATGGGACTCACTTGCAGCTGGGCCCCCCGAACGCAGTTCACATTTCAAAGAAATTCAGTAATGGAGCAGAACAGGCAGTAATGAAACTCTGAAGGACCTCAGAGTGGAGCTTCTTTTTCTCTCCCTTTAATTGCAAGGATAATGTTCCACATAAATATCCAGCAGCTGGTTGTTTGTGTACGTCAGTTTGAAAGCCTGGCTAAAACACAAGAGCGAGTACAGCTGGGAGTCAAAAGCTTTCAGAGGAGATAAGGCATTTTGCCACCAGTGCTTCATGGGAGGGGCATTCTGACAGCAAGACCACTTTAAAAGATTAAGTGCAAGGAGTAAACTTCTTCCAGAATTTAAATATTCATTAAACATAGGTACCAGAGGCAGCCTCAAAGCAGCAGGTTTGAAAGCAAGCTCCTGAGCTAAGAGGTAAATACTAGTGGTATATGGTGCTCTCTAGTTCCACATGAGGAGGAATCAAACAGTCACTGCTAAATGAAAAAAGGCTTAAACCTCTGAAATGAGCTGGTCAGTCAGTGCCCAGTGCCAAAAGGACAAAGCACAGAATTCTTTCCTCCATTCTCTTTATTATTCATGATTAACTTTTTGCTCAAATCTGCCACTGTAACAGCTCCCGGTACAGTCACCCTCTGGGAAGCTACCAGAGGTTGACATTGAAAAGGGAGAAGGGATCCAAGGTAGCCCCTGTAATGCAGGTTCTCTGCTGCTGCAGCCGGTTCCTCCGATTCCTCATGCAAATGTATGGATAAATATCCAGTTATCTGTATTTGACAGACAGCCGTGTCTGTCTGAATAGGAACTGCCTGCTCATCTCAGTGTTTAACAGACTGTCTCCCACCTCAAGGAAGCTGGCATTCAAGAGAAGCGACATGTTAACCCTCCAGATGTTAGCTGGGAAGCCACCAAAGCTCCGGTAAGCTACCTCCAAGAGAACTGGCTTGCACAGAAGGAGGTGAGCAGAAGAGGAGCCAATGGTGTGACCGCACAGCATACTGTGGCACGAAGGGCAGTGCGACTGCCACACAGCCAGCTCGCGTGCTGCTGGGCTGGCCATCGGGGCAAATGGAGATGAGGTGCCTGGGTAATGAACATAATCACAAGTGAAGATTAATTCAGACACATAAAAGGGAATTCCTTGCTAAGGAAGACTGTCTTACCCCAGTTAGACTCAGAGTTTAGGGTTTAGGAAGGGATCAGCTGCTGCAGGTGAGAACCACTGCAGGGACATGGATCAGAGGAACCCAGCCTCAACAAGAGACCCCTTTTTACCATCTTAATGACACAAAATATTGAAATGCAGACGAGCTAATTAAGTGTGTTCCTGCTATCTCACCCTAGTCTAGATTAGGTGAAGAGTAAGTCTGTTGGTACTTGGATCTTTTGAGATTTTTCTCATGGAAAGTCCTGACTCTTCTCTGTCTCTCACCGCCAGTATTTGCCCATCACCTAAAGTCTTACCGTTGGGTAGGAAGGGGTTTGCCATTTATTTGACAAAAGCAGTCTCACCAGCAATCTCGGTATGTCAGGTGTTTGGTCTGGGCCAGCAGGGTGTGTGGTGGAAGTTTCCAGCTCTGCTGAGACATCTGAGGTAGGTGGATTGAGATCAACAAGCCTTTCTCAAATGGGACCAGGCTGAGAAGGCAGTGAATTAATATGGCAAGCTCCTGTGACAGATTTGACTCAGGTCAAGCGTGGATTTATTTGTCCAACATTTAAATGTATAAAGCTGAAAAGCCTGAAAATTAGAACCTCTCTTTGCCTGGTGAGCATGGATGCACCCATGAAGTAGCAATGCCTGCGTCTCCCCCTTCCTCTGGCCCATGTTGGTATGACTTCCACCTTCCCTGGGAAACCTTGTGAGGAGGTAAGAGACAGGTCTGCCTAAATCTCTGACCTTTCCTTTGGGTGACTTTCTGGGCTCGTTTTGGCTGAAGGGACATCATGAACTGGGGACTCCTCCTCCCGATCCACTTCATGTGGGTGATGAAAGAACCTATTTGTGCCAAGCAGTCTCAAACTGACTGCATTAAACAACCCAGAAAGTTCTCTGTGAAAGTGTGAGTCTGTGCATGAACACCATTGAAATCTGCTTGCCTTGTTGTTTTTTTTTTTATGTTCTGTGGCTTTCCAAGACTCTGTGTCATTCCGTTTGCCAGCAGTAACATCTCTCTGCTAGAAACTAATCTGAGATACCTGTTCATACAGTAAAATTTCAGAGTGGAAAACAAAACCCCATCAAACTGCATCCTGGTTTTCTCCAATGTCAGGAACCTCAGGAAGAGCGTGAAAAGTTTCACAGCCTGAGTTCATCTGACACATTTTTCTGATGCATCCAAAACCCCAGTTGAATTCAGATTTTGCATTCATGTCTAGACACAAAAAAAAAAAATCTGGTTGCACTAAATGATGTGCCTGTTTGAGTAACCTCTGTATATAGGGTGTGAGAAGCTCACAAGTAAATGTTATAGAAAGCCCAAAGCGGTGTCTGCACAGCTATTCTTAGCAGAGACTTTATTTCCCCAACATCATCTGTATTGCTTAATATGTCAGTTCTGGTAAAAAGCACCCAAGTGACAACTGTGGGCACTTGAAGTTTGTTTATTCACTGAACCGAGAGAAGAGACAGCAGCAGGGATCACTTCATTCCCAGCACCCCCTGCCAACTTTATTCATACTACCTAACAGTCATATGGAAGCACCTTTTAGGAGCTCCAATCAGTTTACATTCCTTCTGCTCAGCACTTTAAAAATAGACAACCTCTTCCATTTGACCAGGGGAGGAAAGCACCTTTCTCTCCCCTGAGACTGCCAGTATAGCTGCAGCTACATATGGTGGGTTTTTTTCTGTCCAGACCAAGGCCCTGCAAACTCATGTCATGTGGGGAACAGTGTGAACATCTGGCAGTGGCTAATCACTCACCACCTACTTAGGCTGCCTTCAAAATCCTGTTTCAGCAGGAGGCAGACCTAATGCTGTGACACATGTTCCTGAGCAATACATATGCTTAAGCCAAGAGACAAGGAATGGTGGGAGAAGGAGAGCTAGTAGATACAGCGTGTTACTGAGACATCCATTTGAAGCAGGGGCAGCAGAACAAGACAGACTTGTGAAAATTACCTTTGGCGGTCATGGTTGAAGCTGAAGAACCTGACAAGGTCTCAATTCTGAGGGAAACTCCAGCACAAGGAGATGGCATCCCCATTTGGAGTCCATCCAGTTCAGCACTTGGTGACAAGTGCAGCCCTTCAGCATAGATCACTCTAATTGCATCCTATTTACGGTGTAATTGCCCTATAAACAGACACACACATACAGCATAAGAAGAGAATTGGGATCTATAATTATATGCAATTAGCAACATTCACTGCTCCCTGCTCTACTTATCCCTAATGAATGGCCTGTGCAAACAGCAGGGTTGATGCTGGGACATGGGCAAAGGTAGCACCAGAGGTGAGCACAGTTTGTCATGGAATGAGGAGGCAGAGGAGCATCGCAGCCTAGCACGAGCACCGAGTGGGTCACCAAGGCCTGGGGAGGGGTCAGGTGGTCCAAAGAATTCAGAGGGCTCATACTCTGCTTTCAGACCTGGTAGTGTGGTTCCAGGAAAATAATTTGGGTATCTTCATGCATCAACTTCACCACCTATGAGACAGGGCTGGCACCCTCATCTTCTTTGAACTGGAGGTGGGACATATATGGAAGAGCTAACTTATATTGTTATTTCAACAATCCACAAGTGGCCATCATATATTAAAGTCCTGTAAACACTGAAAGCTTAGTGGGTACAAAAGAGTTAGAGACATACAAACCTGTTAGCACTGTACCTGGTGAGAGCAGAACCAGCTGAAGAGGCACAACTGAGGAACTTCTCCAAAGCCAGGTGTGTCTGAGGTGTTGGGAGCCAACCACAGGTGAACACCGACAGCCTCCTCATGTCAGGCTTCTAAAACAAAGCTATTAAATGTTGGAAAACTGTATTCTTGGGTGCAAAAGAAGTCCTTCTGTGCCTGACAGATGGAGAAAATGGAGTGTTCTGTCCCTAGCAGCAACAGTTCTGGGAAACGAAGCTGGGCCCTGAGTGAATCCAAACTGTCTGTGAGGCATTCCAGCAGATCTGTCATTTTGCTAAACAGTGATGGTAGTGGTGAAAAAATACCCATGTGCAAAAGAAATCTGATGAAAAGGGAAACGACCCAGCTGGGCTTCCACTCTGTGTAAATCCAGGCTGTGGTATTATCTGTGAGGCTGCCTCCCTTCCTGCTGGCAAGGGCCTTCTGAAAGAGACAAAAGCAAAACAATTCTTAGGGTCCAGCTCTCCCGGGGAGGTGTCGTCTCCCAGGAGGAATTCAGCAGCTTAGCTTAGAATTGCTCTTTCTCATATCATCATAGAATGGTTTGAGTTGGGAAGGACCTTTAAAGCTCATCCAGTTCCAATGCCCCTCGCCATGGGCAGGGACACCTCCCCCTCGAGCAGGGTGCTGAAAGCCCCCTTCAGCCTGGGCTACAACACTTCCAGGGAGGGGGCATCCACCTTCTCTGGGCACCCTGTGCAGTGTCTCACCACCCTCGGAATGAAGAACTTCTTCCTAATTTCCAATCTAAAGCTCCCCTCTTCCATGTTCAAAGCCATTACCCCTGTCCTACCACTACAAGTCCTTGCAAAGAGTCCCTCCCCAGTTTTCTTGTGGGCCCCCTTCAGATACTGGAAGGCCGTAATTTTTGTCTCTTCCTTTTGTGTTTTTTTTTTTTTTTTTTTAAATTACATTCCCAGCAGCGCAAGTTATTTCCTTTGGTTTCCTAAGTCCTATCCTTGCAGTCTCCAGTCTCTTTTCCTCCCAGAGGACCACGTCCCCTCTGGACTTCACCACACAGGAGGGGATCGAGCCAGCATGGCCGAGCTGCTGCTGCCCGGGAGAGACAACGCTCGGCCCTGCTGCTGCCTGCGCCCAGAGCGGAGCTTTGCGCCGGAGGCGGGAGAGCCTCATCTGTGCCGTTTGTTCCGAGGAAGAAAACGCCTAGCAATTAAACACGGGTTTATGTTCCCTTTTGTTTGGTTGCGGGCAGAAAAGCCTCTTCTCGGCAGGGCTGGCATCCCGTGGCAGCCGAGGCTTCTCCGCCATGTACCCAGCTGGGAAGTGGCCTTCCCGGGAGGGCCTGTTTAGTGCAGTCTCCTGTCTAATGGCAGCGTTCCCTGACACAGGCCGTCTCTTCCTTGGCTGCAGGAGGTTTAAGAATAGGCAGAGGAATTTCTCTACCCGTGTGGAGCAGAGTGTAAGCCCTGGGTGGGTGAGTGGGTGGGCAGCAGGCTGGGCTCCGGTGGCTTTGGAAGAGGGTAAAGCATCTCCCTGGAGAAAGGCAGCTCTGATCTACCCTGGGGACCCCTCCTCCTGCTCCCTTTCAGAAAACACCAAGAGAGGCTGCTCCTGGTTCTTTCCCTTTCCAGCATGGGCCTGGCTTTTTGGGCCTTCATTTCCACAGCACTGCCTGAGTTTGCCTAAGCTGGACAGAGAAGGTTTCGTTCAGATATCAGACTTGCCTTCTAATCAGGCAGCTCTGGGGCTGCCCCACACCACCCCAGCCCTGCAGAGCACAGCGTCGAAGCGGGGTAGGCTCCTGGCTCGGTGCAATCCCAGGAACCCAGCAAGGACTGCCATCGGCTCTGCCCGTGCCAAGGAGCCTGGCACAAAGTGATATTGGCTGGGCATAAGCCCGTGGGCCTGCAGGAGCTCAATGCTGGCCCTGCTTCAGCTGGAGAGCTCAGCAGGGCCACAGCACTGGGGAATCGCAGCAACCGCCACGCTCAGAAAATTCTGTATTTAATGTGAATAAAAGAATCACAGGTATTGCCATCACTGTAGCTAGAAAGAAGACAGTCTGCCTGCGCCTTCACTGTATGTTACCAAAGGAGCAGTGGGGTTTTAAAATTCCTTTTCTTGCCCTGAAGCATGAGAGCTTTTGAGAACTAGCAATGGTGGGAGAGGAGAAGAGCTGGAAACAAGTTCTGCACTGGGCCCCGGCAGCACTCTGAGGCCAAACGCTTCTTCTCACCCCATTGGCAGCCAGAACTCTGACGGGGGCTGCACCTCATGGCTGCCTGAAGGGCCTCTCCCCAGCAGGAGCCTTTTGACAGCGTGAGGAAGAATCATGGAATCGGTTTGGTTGGAAGAGACCTTTAAGATCATCAAGCCCAACCATTAATGCAGCACTACTAGGTCTACCACTAAACCATGTCCCTCAGCAGCACATCTCCACAGCTTCAAAACTCCTCCAGGGATGGGGACTCCACCACTGCAGCCTGGACCAGGCCTTGACAACCCCTGCAGGGAAGACATTGTTCCTCATGTCCAACCTAAACCTCACCTGGCACAACTGGAGGCCGTTTCCTCTTGTCCTATTGCTCCCTTGGGAGAAGAGACTGACTCCACCTGGCCCCAACCTCCTGGACGCATCACTAGGTAGCCTCTCCATCACCAGCAGCCTTCACCACTTGGTGTGAAATGAGATGTTACTAACGCCATTCCTCTTCATGGCAGCAGCCTTTCCCCGTGCTGCGCAGGCTGGCACTGAAATGACAAACACCGCTTTGTGACACCGTGCATTGACTGCTCACAGCCACCAACTGCTGCTGCTTGCTTTTCTTCAGCTCCTTGCTTTGGTGAGGAATTAGCCTCTACAATGGTGGACCCGAGGTGAATATAATTTTCAGGTGGATACCTACGCTATAGCATTCAATTACTATAAAAGCTGTGTTAAGTGAGCTAAATTATTAAGAAATATTTGCCAGTGTATGAAACGGCAGCTGTTCTGGGAAGAGGGAATTCTCCAGGCTCACAAAAAAGTGTGGAAATGCAGCGTAGCTCCTCCCTGGCGAAATACCACTGGCTGGCTCTGCTCAGCATCTTAAGACAGCTCTCAGGATCGACAAGTAATCTTAAGCCTACATGTGCCAGCATGCAAAAACACCATCAAAACTTGAATCCAGAGCTTGGACCCTGACCTTTGGGAAATGCTAGAATGGTCGTGCCCTGAGTGTCCCAGGCTAAGGAGTTTGTTTCGGTACAGCCTGGAATGGAACTCTGCAAGAGCATTACTTGAGAGCTACTGCGGGCGCCGTTCCTGTCACAGTGCCAAAGTCTTCAAAAATAATGCAGTCATGAACAGAGCCATTACTAACCCGTAAATGTTTAGTGAAGCCAAAAGAGAAAATTGGCAGGGAAAGAAATGTTCTTTTCAGACTTCTGAAAGAGCACTGCAGGCAACGGGGAGCGAACAGCAATATTACAGGCTAATAACAATGCTTCTTGAGGACTCCTTTAAAGTAATAAATATGTTCTTAATAAGCGCATTTCCTCATTTTGGGAGCGCTGGGTTTGCGTGCTGATGTAATTTCATATGCTGAGCGTGGCGGTGAGGATGCATCTGAAATGCCTGAGGGACTCTCTGGATGGGGCGGGCTCTCTCTGGAGAGGAACAGCCTCCCATTAGAAGGGATTTAACCTGAATTCTCTCTCAAAGATGAGAAAATCCGGACATCTCCCAGCCTCCTTCCCACTCCCTGCCTCCCCCCGAGGTGACTGTCACATATGCTTCAGCCAGTGCTACCCGAGAGAGTGCGAGACTCAGCCCCCAACCAGGACAGAGAATCAGCATCCCAGCTGCACCTCCCAAATCCACACTACAAGGCATGGAGTCTCTGTGTGAGAGCCACTGGCCTCTGGGATGGCTGCAGGGAATCTGATGGCAGTATTGCAGTGACACAGCCTTATGGTCCCTCTGTCAAGGGTCTTTGATTCCTGTTTCTCATGGTTCTCTAATAAAATTGATAGCGTGTCGCTGGAGTGTTGGGTGAGGGAGATGGCGGGGAGGGGCGGGCAGACTTCGGGTATGATTATCTTGTCTTCCCCTGCTTTTTGCATTTTAGTAAATAAACCTAATAAGATGCTGGGCAGAAATTCAATCTGTCACACTTCACACATCGGAATAATTCAGCCAGAAATAGAAAGCGTTCAACCCCCATTAGAGGCAGTGCCCTGAAGAACAGGCTGATTTCTCTGGGTTTTGGCTTGTAATTTATTTCACATCAATTATGTGCTGCCAACAGAAGTAGCTTCATGCTGAGCTGTGATCTGCCATTCTCTTAGAGATATCTTACACGTTTTACTTCTTCTCAGACTGATGGTCGGCAGATTCCCATTGACAGCAGACTCTCAAACCTGTGAAGAAGTCACACGTGGTACCTTGTTCCCGGTGCTGCAAGTTAATTCCCTTCGTGGCATAAGGTCCTGGGTTGGTTCACCTCAAAGTCCTTTTCTCTCATTAACAGGGATGCTGATTTTCCTGGCCATGTTCTGTTCATCTCTGGGTAGGGACAACATGTTTGGAGCTGAAGGTGACCATCCCGCTGACCCTGTGACCACAGAGTGGCCGCACATGCCCAGACTCTCACCCCTCAGCAGATCAGAGGAGAAGGAGAGCTGCCCCCATGGCCCAACACGCTGTGGTGGGAGCTGGGTTTTGCATTGACTGTACATCTGCATCCTCTGATGGCAAGTGGGAAGTTCCTCCGGAGAAAGAGATGCTCTTGTGCTGTTAGGCTGCTCCCACAGCCCCTGCCTCTGTCATGGCATTCTCATGGTAACGTGTCTGCCTTTTTTTTTTTTCTTTTTTTTTTTTTTTTTTGTGCCAAATGAATTATTCAGGCCAAATTCCATGTGGCTTTGCTCCTCATGTTGCCTCTAGTACAGAAGGTGAAACATTTTATAACTACATTGCATCTTCCTGGAAAGGCACAGGTAATGTCTGCAAGAGAAAGGCAGGGCCTTGGCTATGTCACACGCGTTTAGACAGCATTTCTGAGCTGATGTTTCTGCAAAGCAGAAGTAGAGGAACAGCCCTTGTTGCTCAGTTCACTCTCTATGCTGTCCGTTCTCCCCTGGCTCCAACTGCACAGTGCACCTTCTGTATCCAAGCTTTCATGAATCAGGCCTGGAATTCACAGCCCGTGCCAGAAATTGCTCAGCTCTGCCATTCTAAGTGTAGCTGAAGCAGGCATTATTTTGATTCTGTTTTTTTTCCTATCTGTTTCTTCTGGGACTTTTGAAAACAGGCCCAGCTTGTAAAGACCAGTACCAGCTCTGTTAACGGGCAAGGTGAGCTAGGACTGAACTCCTTCCCTGCAGCCAAGAGGCTGGGAGGGGTGAGAATGGGCTGCAGAGCCAGCCAAGAGGGGCTGCCAGTCACTCAGGACTTTTAATGACCCCCAGAAGTGCTCCTGCGGGCAGCTCTTGCACCTGCCTCCTCACCGGTTTGTATTCATCCAATTTCCTTTATATGTGTACGTAAATATGTGTATATATCTGTACATACATATATGTTGTCATTCTGTGTCTTACCTGGGACTCGAGCAAATACTCCTTTGCTTCCAAGCAGTTATTCTCAGAAAAATCTCCAAATCTTCTGTGTTTGTGGGAAACAAACACCATGAGAACGGTTTCCTCTGGTCTGTGAAAGCTGTTGTTATGATTAGGCTGAGGCACCATGAGCTTTGCTTGTTTTCTTTACAGCCCTCTCCTAAAAACCTGCAGGAGCTCAGTGTGCAAACAAGGAGCGCTGCTCCTTGTTTCTCTCTGCAGTAGGTTCTCTCTGCAAAGTTCTCTCTGCAGTAGGTTTCACAGTGTTTCGGTGTCCATTTCTGATAAAGAAGCTCCTTGCCACCTCTAAGTGTACTCACAGCTAGAGTCCTGTTTTTCTCTGCCTTTATTTTTTGTTCTACTTGCTGGAAAAATATGAGGGGGCTTGGATGTCCTGTAATGAAAGAACAAACTCATGTTGTGCAACCCTACCTGAAAGGCTCTCGCGATGGGATAGAGTAAAACAATTTCCAGGCTCCATCAGGCTGGGAATTACTGTCACAGACAGGGGGTCTGGGGCTTATTGCTGCCTCCATAATGGTCTCACTGCATGTCTGGGAGCACTGCACGGGCTCCCTGTGTCCCTGTCCCCATGTGAAAGCACTGCTGGTACACAGCCCCAGCAGAGAGGTACTAGGACAGAAGTGAGTAGTGAGAGCTTATGCACAGCTGAGGTGCTTCTGGGGAGCAGAAAGCTGTGGGCAGGCAGGTCACATCCCGCAGAGCTGCAGAGCTGAAGGCATCAGAGCCTGGGGACAGGGCAAGCCCACCCCTACTTAACTCATCTCCAAACTGGAGGCAGGCACTGGTCCCTCATGTGTATCCTATCTTACTCCTATTTAAAGATGGGTCAAGGGTCCTGGTGGATCAGGACATCCCATCCCTGACTCAACGACCAGTGACAAGAGCATGACCGGACCATCACGGAGTGTTTCCAAGAGTGGGAAGGCAGTGATTTCTTCCTGCTGCAGATGGAAATCAGCCTCTCCTTGAAGAACAATGATAGCCTTATCTCATAATTACTTCCTAATGAGTATCATTTCACATGCAAATCCCATCCGTACGAAAATTTAATCCTTTTAAAAAATCTGAATGAGTGACAGGGTCTGTAATTTCCTGCTGTGGCGACACTACCATGAAGCATCATCGGGCACTATGCTGGTTTCAGTCCCCTAATTTGCCTGTGCACTGCATGAAGTGTTGCCCATGTGGCTCTGGGCACTGCTGCAGGTACAGCCAAAGCTGCAAGGGCACCAGAGGGCAAGCAGAGAATGGTACAAGGGCAAACAGGGAACTATCTGCTGCGGGCACTTGGAGTCTCTGGGACATTTACAAAACAAGCTTTTCTCCAAACAAGCCTGTTCAGGAGGCAAAATGCAGCTATGAAACTATAACCCTGGTGCTTGGGGAACTGTAAAGGATCCCTGATACATATCAGGGAAGGGGGACGACCACCAGGGATGTGGGAATTGGGGGTCAGCCTGATAGGTGCCAGCTGCCAGCCCATGCTGACCTTGGCTTAGCACAGGGTGAGCACAGGTCCCTTTGCAGACATCCTCGTCCAGGCTGGGCCTCCCCAGAGGAAAATTACTTAAATCCTTCACTGATTGTTGTCCTCATACTCACCTGGCACGTTTTTAAAGAATTATTTGGGATGTTTAAGGAAGACTTGGTATTTCTCATTCATTGTTTATATCATCACCCTCTTTCCTGTGTCACTGAGAAGCAGGAAGAGAGAGAAAAGAATCCCAAATATGTGAATTTGGGTAGGAATGATTAGTGGTATTCTTCAGCAGCCTCCAGCTGGAAGTTCCTATCTGACAGCACCCTGTGGGCTGGCTCCCCCATCCTTGCTGGGGATAGCTGGATGGTCTGCTGAGAGTGCTGTGGAGGATGGAGAAGAAGGGAAAGGAGCTCTTCAAGGAGTTGCCTGCACCTTTCTGTCCACTGATTAAAAAAGTTGAAATTAATCTTTAGATAGGTTTGGTATTTAAGCAGAAACACCCTGCACCCCACCCCTCCTGGACTCATCTTCCTCAAATAATTTCAATGTGAGGAGCACCGACTGTCTCTGTCCTTTTGCTTGGTGATTTCCCTGTTGCTTCACAGCCTGTATGAATCACTGCCACTCACAAGGGCACTCTGAGCTCTTGCAGAGGAAGACAGCAAGGGCTCATTCCTGATGGGACCGCTTTCTGTACCTGGGACGGGAGCCCGCCTGGAGCCAGCAGCCTTCAGCTGCCATCTGCCAGTAACAAACTCAGCACCGCTTTGCTTCCCCACGATTAAAGTTCAGGTGGTACTGGTTTGGGTATTGCAAGAATAAAATCGCATTTCTGTCTCCTGGGAGACTCCTCTAAATGAAGTAACCCACCCTGCAAAGGCTTCGCTGGTGACAAACACAGCATGACTAGTGTGGAATGAAACCCAAACCCTACCGATGGACAAGGAAGAGTGCTTTGGAATGCACACAGGAACACAGAGAGAGAGCAAAGCACAGAGGCCAGGAAAGGAAGGAGGAAAAACAGGAGGCAAGTTAATTTAAGTGACAGGAGCTGCCTTCTTGCACAGCACTGTGGCTGCTGGAGTCAATACCGGGGTATAAAGTAGGCTCTTGCACTTTCAGCCACCGCAGGAGCTGCGAGAAGGGAGCAGTTTGCTTGGAGCCAGAACCCAAATCTGTGGGGTATCTGTAACCAGGGGAAAAGCTAATAAGTCTTCTAGGTGACAGGAGATGGCAAAGCAGACTTTACCCATTGGGAAACCAGGGGGGTTGCTGCCAGCCCTGGCTCATGTAGATTCATTGCTTTACACAAAGCTGAGGCATGACTGAGCTCTGCTTACTTCAGTGCATTGCCTGGCTCGCTGTTAAAGAGCAGCAGCCGAGAGGCCAAAGCACAAAGCTTTTTTTTTTTTTTTATGTGAGGATGGCTCATTCAAAATCAGCCCAGAGTGAATAACAGCAATAAATTACTGCACCAGAGACCTGTGTGTTGGCCCATGTAAGAACAATTTGGTGGCCAGCAATTCAACCCTTAATACATCTGCTTGCAGCGCAGGGACACGTGCTGCCTTGTCAAACCAGCACAGGCATTTTGGAAGGGGTCTTGTGAGAGAAGGCAGGAGTGTTTCCTTCAAGGCAGGAGTTAAGTGGTTTTTCAGGAGTGCGGAGAAATCAGTTTTCCTCACTGGTGTTACTGCAAATAAATAGACTCTTCCTGACAGCCCTTGCTGGGCTGCCTTTTCTCTCCCCGTCCTTCTCCCTGCCTGTTCTCTGGCCTGTCCCTGTTGCCTGTCTCTGTCATTCCCCAGTGTGGAGAGCAGAGGAAAAGAAAAAAAACTGGATTATTTTCCTGTTTCCTGGCCACACTGGTATAATTTCTGTATCGTCCTCCCTCCCGAAAGAACCAACGCTCCTCAGAGGATGCATATTAAAGAGAAACAAGACTGCATGGCACATGTTGGTGAAAGCTATTTTTATGTCAGGGTTAAGAAGAAATGAAAAAGGCCCAAATTTGACATTTTCTTCCTTGTTGCAATTCTTCAGGAAGCGAAATAATTTTACATAGACAAAAGAGAGGAAGAAAGCCTGGGAAAAACAGCTGTTATCTTTGCATATGTTAATGGAGTATGCATTGAAAACCCAGAGATATGCTACAGGGGCACCCTGAGGTCCTATGAGACAGACCATAAACGCAAAAATACTTGATCCTCCTCCTTATTAGAAACTGGTTACTTTACAATGTAGAGATGCTTTGTGATGACCTTTGCCATGAGATTTATGCCTCCGAAAGTGGTCTGGCTGCTTGGTGGGAAGACAGCCTAAGGCTCCTGGGGTCTTGCACTGGGAGCGGAGCATTATCCCTGTCTCAGCCTATTGCTTCCAGCAGAATGGAAAGAGGATAGTTTGCCAAGCCCCTGAATCACTCTTAACAATAGACAAGCATTAAATAAAAAAAAAAAAAAACCCAAAACAAATCACACTGACTTTACTGCAATGTAAGGCCTGATGAAAAAGTTGCTGCATGTAGAGATGGACTCCTGTGACTGTGGCCTCACTTGCGAGGCACTTCTGCTCTTCAGTGATGCAGAAAGTTACTCCAACTTAAAAAGCTCCATAGTAAAGTCTTTTCTTCTAACAGCTTCCCAAAGCTGAGCCCTATTCCCCTGCCAAGCTTTTTCTACTTACTTGCCATCTCCTAAAGTGCTGGTTGTGCAGCACAAAATATCCCCTGAACATCTTCCAGCAGGCTTTCTGATGAGTATATTCCCACCCTCTGGACTCGCTGCAACCCCTGCTCCTGATAAGAGAGCCACCACTTAGCCCCTCTGCTCTGCTAATGGTGCTCTGCCTGACACAGTTCTGCCATTTGCAGGTAAAAATAACGCCTCTCCCAGGTGGGTAGATCTCAGCAACTCTTACCTCCTTGTGGGCTGTAAATAGCCCATGAAACCTGCTTCTTCATAGCAAACAGATGGGTAGTATTAAATTTAGTGTCTCTAAATGGTTGGTAGCTTCTGTTCCTTACTTCTTACAATTTATCAGTCTACTTGGGAAACAAACATGTATGTGAAGGCAATGGACGTCCCAGTGCCCAACAGAGACATGGTGACAAGACATCTGGGGAATAGAGGTTCCTAAAAAGATGATGCTAGAGTTTGGGATATCTCTAAATTGTGCAGTCAAGGTGTGGAGATGGTGTGCATTGATACACCTACTCTGGTTTGAAATGGTAATTTAACTGAAATTATGTAACTGGATCCAACTAACAGCACTGCTGTGTCCACTCCAAGTTCCCAGCAGGCAGCAAAATGCAACCCAGACAGGTAAATCTCTGTGTGATTATCTTTTTATCATGGACAGTCCCCGTGGAGGTTGATTTAGGGCTAGATCTGGGGTGGATGTAACACCCATTTTGGTACAAGGTGTGTGAGACAGGAAGCAAATACCTCAAACAACTCTGGAAAAGGCATGCTCAGGAGATGCTGAGGTATATGCACCCGAGCCTAACTCTTTATCATTTAGCCCTGATTGTTTTAGCTAATGATGTGATTGTTTGCAGTTTATATAATTATAGCACTCGTTGCATCTCTGTTGTTCACAGTGCTTCCTTGTGGGAGAGATAATTCTCGTGAATGACACAATTTGTTCTTCCATGACAAAACTTAATCAAAAAACTATGCTAAATATAGCGTGGCTGATGGATCTTAAACAACTTGCCACTGTTGCTTGCTGTAGCAGAAGGAATCATTATGTGGGACATGCAGATTCACCATTTCAGTATATTCACCTATGTACTATATGATGCATTAGAGCAGGACCAGGCTGCACTTGATGGAGGAGGAAAAATCACTTATTTAATGACTTGCAAGCTGGTTGTGAAACAGGTAGGAAAGGGCAAACAAAAGTTGTGAAAGGGCCAGCTCCTGACTCTCTGGGAGACAGCTGAGTGCATCCTCTGTGACTTACAGCACTGATGGAGCTCCACTGCTTTTTACCTCTGCCACACTGGGGCTTGGTGCTGCTCTCCCAAAGGCCAGTGCTCTGGGTTGAACAGTTTGTTGATCTATTGCTCAGGGAAAATCTGGAGTTTGTCCATTTCACATGGTATTTCTTGCTTGACTTGAGTAGTCTTGCTGGGAAATACATTTCTTGCTAGCAGGGCTGTCTGGATCACTGGAACACATGAGCTTTTTCAGCACCTCCCAGGGCAGTTCCCAGGGAGGAAGTGGAGAAACAGAGCTGACTTAATTAGCTATCAACTAATGGCGAATAAACACAGCTCACAATGAGCAAACAGCAGCTCCAGGTCCTCACTCCCCTCTGTCTCCTTTGCCTGCAAACTGTAGAGGAAAGAAAGAAGCTGAATTGGCCATCATACAATTTCCTAACCTGGGAAACATCGGATATACTCTTATTGGAGATTGTCATAACATTTCTATGTGTGAGAACCAATATTTGTGGAGAGACTTTTTGGATTTGCTAAAAGTGTTTGGAAATTGCAGGGGTTTGTTTCGACATGAAATTTTAAAAGACTTGTGGGAGTGGCAGTGGCTCAAACCCTGATTTTCTTTGGCCAGCTTATGGAGAGCAAAAAGGTAGGATGTGGGTATAGGCTCAGTGGAGAGCTGCTGTAACTCAGCATGGAGAAGGGAATCTGATGAATGTCCACAAAGGCAAACAGATGGAAATGCAGCTTATACAGACCCTGTGTGAGCAGAGGGCAGAGACTGGTCTGGAAAAGAGAGTGGAAGATCCAGTAACAGCATTAACTGAGAAGCTGCTTAGTGCCACGTAGGTTTATAGTGCTTTATGAGCCCTTGCAGTGAATGGCCTTCTCAAATGACAGCTACAAATGCTGTGCTATAGAGGAGATGTCTTGTTCTGCCTGAAATAACCCCACGCCACCAAAGCCCACGTATATCTAGAACAAACAAAACAGGGAAATGCAGCCCCAGCCAGCAGGAAATCCTCAGCTGCATCAAGGGAAGCAGGCTGTGTGATGAGATGATTCCTATGTTACTGAATAAAATATAACCCAAAGGTTCCGTATGACAGGGAAAGGCAAGTAACATCCTTGTGATAAGTGCTGATGGTTTTGGAGAGGGCACAGATCACCTAGCATGGCTCTCAAGTGTGATGGGTCACCAGTGGGTTGGAAAAGCCCTCGGGGAGTTTGCCTCCCTTTGGATGTTCCCATGGCTACACCAACAGCATACAACAGAGGCATTTTCTGGACAGTAAGCCAAGCACTGAGGAATAGCTCTTCAGGCAAAGGCATCCAGGAGCACAAAGATCAAGGAAAAGCATTGTAGAGTCAAGTCAAGTCGAGTCTGGACTGGAGTGAAACCTTGATGTCAAAGACTCCATCTTCTAATTCTAGACTAATTAGTCATTCTGGCCTACAATAGCAATATTATCATCTAAGTTCACCAGCAAAATAATCTCAAAACCAAAGAAGTTTGAAAGAAAACACCTCAGGAGACATTAAAGCAAGACATCAAGGCATCCATTCTTCAGCTTCATGTGGTCACCATTCTAGTGTTAATGAATAAAATAGAAAATGTCCAAAAGTGACAATCCCTCCTAGGCATTAATCTGCTGTTTGTGGAAAATCTTAAAATAAAATTTATCTGAAGGTGTGAAGTGTGGAGGAGAGGAGAATTTGTCAAGTCTGGTGATGACCCCTGGCACTAGACACGTGTGCCATATAGAACATGATCCTTTCTCACATTCTTGTTGCAAATCACTCTGCAGGGGAGAGAACAGTCAAGGGGTTCCCTTTGTGATTAATTGTCTGCAGTGCCTCACCCTTAGTTCATCTCTAACGAAACAGACAGGAGAGGAGGAAAGGATCTTGTCCTGCTTTGTGCAGGAAGCCCAAAAACTCAGTGTTGCTTATGGAACATATTTTTGCCTTTCTGAGGAAACATTTCCCAGCCAAATGCTTTTCATTTCTTCAACACAATTAAAGGAAAAGGAAGAGGCAGGCTTGGTTTGATCAAAATAAGCAGCAGATGCTGGAGGAGAAGAATGGGAAAGTGTGTCATCTGGTGCAAAGGGGAGAGAATAGCCTGCCACACCTGGCCACAGCTGGAAAGGGCCACAGGTCCACAGCCTCTCTGTCCAAGCCAGGCATCACATCAGCTTTTCATGTGAAGGAGGACAGGTTTCAAGTAGCTCTCACAGAAGAGAAAAATAATTTCTAAGCCCCAGGGATGAAAGGGATCAATATTGAAGTGAAGCCAGATACTCCCTAGAAAAGAGTATCTCCAGGACCTGTTCTTACAACTTCACCACTCAGCTTCTGTGTGGCTGGGAAGGGGTTCTCCTTTGGGTTCTTTTCTTCTTGATTATCACTTTTCCTGCGGGCATTGAGGATAATATGTGCAAGGGCAAAAAATGACAGGTCTTGACCTAAATGGCTTGCAGTCTAACTGCATAAAATAGAGTACAGGAGATGAAAGAATTTCATGAGCATCCCATAGCCAGGTGTTCTGCAACTAGGCACAGAAGCCATATCTCTGGAGTTGGAGTGAAAATCCATACAGCCCAAAACAGGTCACCCTACTTCAGGCATCCTGAAGGCTCCCATGACAAAGACAACTGTGACAGACAGGTTAGACAAGTTTGTCAAAAAGACACCCAGAGTTGGTCTTGATGAGTCTTCTAGTACCTCAGCATTTGTCATCACTGTGGCTGAAAGCAGGGAGAGGGAGAATTCACCATTCTTCCTCCTGCTGTTTAGAGAGAAAAATAAATCAATGAACAGTTGCCCTGCAGGGGTCCTGTATCATAAGCAAGAAAAGAATAAGCTATTAAGGAACGTCCTTTGTTAAAATTTGAACAGAAATCTCACATCGCAGAAAGTACTTAAATAATCTTCAACCAGAGTGGGGAGGAATTTTTGTTCTATCAAAGGAAAAAGAGGCAAGTACTTAGATGTCTTCTCTGCTGACTTACCAGCCTGACTTCATTTTTATGGAAATTAGTATAAACCACAGATATTCCCAGCATCCCCTCACTCCTACTCTGACATCTCGTAAACTCCGCATTTTCACACCAGCAGCTGCTGAAGGCAGCTCCTTTTTCCAGTTCTGCACTTCCAGCAAAGAGAGAGAAAAATGTTTTTTTGCAATGGTTTCGTTAGCAAGGGGGTCAAAAGCCTCAAGAAGCCCACAAAGACAGACTGGCATGTAGGTGGCTGTGCCAGCACACCCCATCCTGCTCTCTGTGAGGGTGATGGGAGGGGGATGCAGCCTCCCCCCCGACCCAAACTGAGACCACTGGCTTTGCTAACACCCGATGTTAGCAGATGTCAGTCAGGTCTGCGCTGATGTGAACAGCTTCACAGCACAAATGAGCATCATTACGTGGAGCTGTGGGGCTGAGATGTGTACCAGCAAGCAGATCCTCACCCCAAGCAGAGGTGACTTTTTTTTAATCAAGTCCCTGCAGTCCAATGATCCCCAAATCCTTCTCACAAGCTTTTTCATTGAACTGCAGTTGGAAGAGCCCTGTCTAAAAACCTTGAGGATATATTGAATTCCTGACATTTTTGGAGGACGAGAGATAAGATTTGTTAAGGAGGAAAGCAGAAACAACTTCTTCAGACAGGGACTAGATCTTATGACCCCTGCCTCTAATGCCTGTACGTTTGAAGCTCCAGCACTGTCCTGTGCCTCTGTGATTTATGACAAATTTGTGGGCCGCATAAGTAAATGTGAATATTTCTGAGCCCTTTAAAAATTCAGCTGCAAAGCAGAAAAGCACTTTCAGCCTTAATTAGGATAAAGCTGTTTTCTGCCATGAGGTAGAGTAATGTAAGAGGGGGGTGAAAAAAATTGGTTAGAAGCATGGGAAAACGTTCACAGGAAGACAGACTGAAAAGAGATTGAAGAGACAGAAACCGTCTAGTTTACAAGAGAAAATGAGTACAAAGGACATGTTGCAACTGCGTGAAATATGAACAGGCTAGAAACAGTAAATCCCTCATGCTTTCTCCTACCAGAAAAAAAAGATGTTTGGTGAAGCTAATATTCAGTAAATGCAAAACCTAGGAAAAAAAAAAAAGTGGTTTTCGAGCAGCACACAGGCAGCTTGAAAGACTCACTGGTATTGGAACTGGATGACTTTTAAGGTCCCTTCCAAGACAAACCATTCTATGATCCTATGATTTAAGTCAGGAGCCCAGCAGGACCCAAGGAAGGAGAGCGTGTTGTACAGCAGAGGATGCTCTCACAGACTATGGCAAAGGTTAAAATCTCAGATGCTACAGGAATTTGGGAGGGACACAAAATGTCACATTCCAAAATGGCTGGATTTCAGCAGCTCCCGTCCTGTTGGGTAGGTGGGAGACAAGTGGAACGTGCAAAACCAAGAGAATGCAAAATCACAGACGTGACCTCTGATCTATCAGGATTAAAATGAAGCTGGTTTTAGGATCTCTAAATTTATGCCACTGCCAATCTTGATTTCTTACACCATAACAGGTCACAGACTTGCATTCATTTATGAGGGCAGTGAATGTAATTACTCCTGATTGAGTAAAAGATAGATTTTAGAAAAGCAATCAGGTTTTATCTAAATAACTGAATAAAAAAACCTTTCCTCCCTTGACTGTTATGGTTAAATGCCCGTGTTCTGTTCCGCGGATATATTTCTGTGAGCCAGAATACTCTTTGCTGCAAGTGAACAAAGCTCTATTAATATATCGTGATGCCAGCAATAAATCTGGTCCAGCATCTACACTGCATCTCGTGAAAACATGTGTACGTGACAGTACAGGCTCAGTTACAAGACAATGCTATTTCTTGGTGATAATATAGGCTTTTATGTATTAGAAGCACTGTGGCTAATATTAACTAATGATAAGGTAAGTAATCCAAATTTTGACAGCAATATAGTTTCATTTTTTTTAATGCACGTTCTCTGAATCCCATCTATAAGTATCTGGAAGGGTTACAGCATTAAGTGGACTTTTATTCTGACTGGTGTGGCTGCTATTATGTACAAAACTGATGGAAGAAAGCAAATGATGCACGCAGGGGTGCAGGGGATGAAGCCAGCCAGCAGCAAGACCAGTGTGAGGCAATGCTTTTGGAAGCCGATTGTCTTCAATTAGCCTTTCACCTTTGATTAAAGCTGGACTGTTACTGCCAAAAAACACCTCTTGAATATTCATTTAAATTAACTTGACTTGGCCTGGTTTTGTCTCTCTGGGGTTTGTTGCCTCTGAGCACTCAGGCGAGATAGTTCCTCTGGCACGGAGAGCTGTGAAAGGGACTGTCAGAGCTCTGTGCCCAACTGTGAACAAGAAACTTTGGATTCCTTCCCACAGTCTTTATGTCAGAATCACTGTGCTGGTACAGGGGGGCTTTTTTTTGAACAGCCTCAGTAAGAGAACTTGACTTGCAGGGAGTTGTTAGTGGCCCAAAAGGAGTTTAGAAAAGAAAGCTGTGAATCTTGTTTGATGACCAAAACCAAACAAAATGAAAGAATACATGAAAATACACACTCAAGGGAGAAGACACTAAACAACTCAAGCAAGTCCTCGTTTATTACAGAACATTTGTGCATTTTTTCCCCACTGGGGAAAAATTACTTTCTTGTAATCCATCAAACATTCTGGAAAGCAAGAGGCTGTGCAGTGGCCAAAATGTAGTGTCTCCTCAAGTTCATGCATCCACTTCTTCGCTGCCTTCTTGACTATCCCTGCAGAAAGTCCACGAGTTGACTCACGTGGGTCAGAAATGCTGACTGACATGGAGGGATAAGTCCCCAGAGCTGAGACATGCAAATTAACTGAATGGCATTGGAAACCTTCTGCTTTAAATGTTCAGACTTGACATTTTTCCATCCCTACTCCATTCTGCCTATGGCATCAGGCTGTTCCGTTCCAAACAAACTAGAGTCATAAGGTTCCATACAGCTTTTCTTAAAAAGCAAACCTCAAAGAGCCTGGTGTGGCAGGTTGGTCCTGGCTGGACTCCGGGTGCCCACCAAAGCCACTCAGATGGACAGGGGAGAGAAAATATAACAAAAGGCTTGTGGGTCGAGATAAGGACAGGGGGAGATCACTCACCAGTTACCATCATGGGCAAAACAGACTTGACTTGGGGATATTAGTTTAATTTATTAACAATCAAATCAGAGTAGGGTAGTGAGAAATAGAACCAATATTAAAACACCTTCCCTGCATTCCTCTCTTCTTCCAAGGCTTAACTTCACCCCCAATTTTCTCTGTCTCCTCCCCTTGACCAGTGCAGGGGGATGTGGAATGGGGATTGTGGTCAGTTCATCACATGTTGTCTCTGACACTCCTTCCTCCTCACACTCCTCCCCAGATCTGCTGTGGGATCCCTCCCATGGGAGACTGTTCTCCCTGAACTTCTTCAATGTGAGTCCTTCCCGTGGGCTACAGCTCTTCACAAACTGCTCCAGTATGGGCCCCTTCCACACGCTGTAGTCCTTCATGAACAGGCTATTCAAGGCACATTCTGCTCCTCCACAAATCATCCACACGTTTCCTTTCCCCCATAAATGCTGTGATAACAGCTGAAAAGTGAGAGAAAAATAGAGCTGTGTGATGTATGTGAAATAAATGCAAAATGGTTGCCCTGTTCTGGCACCATTTGTACGCTCATTTTCATGTATCACCCATAAAAAGAGGGGTCAGCAGGAGAACAAGGCAAGGACTGTAAGGGAGGGTGATGCCTTGTTTTAGATGAACCAGCATAGTGGGTCTAACTGTAAAAAAGTGGAGTTTGACAGAACTACTGAGATGCCACTAGGGCCTCCTGCACAGAAATAACTACTCTGACTCCAGAGCACATGCAGGCAGAAAGCAACAGCTCAAGCACAAGCAGGATTCAGGCTGAGAAGAAAACCTCCTTTGGAGAGACCTCTTCATTCAGAGGCTGGTCCTGACAGGGCAAGTAGTTAAGAGAAAAAAAAAAAAAAGAACAACGAAATCACTGTTCCTAATGAGGACTCTGTCTTTGGAGGGCTCAGGTGCATGGTATCTGCTCAGAATAACCATCAGGAAGAGCCACACAAGATGGAAAGGGACACAAATGTTCCCTCGGGGTGAAACAGCTCCTGGAGATAAGGGGCAGCCCAAACCCCACCTCTTCCATCCCGGGGAGCCCTTCATGCTTGCTGCCTTCACGGTACAGGGTGATCAGACCAGCTGGCAGGGGAGGGTCTCTTTTTTTGTTGTTTTTTGGCACATTAGTACACTCGACTCCAGTGTGTTGACACCTGGTGCTTTGTAGGGCAGCAGAGGAGCAGCAATTGCCAGCTGATTCGTTGGGAGATGAATGCTTCAGCACTGGAGAAATGAGCCCCAAGTGCTCATGTGACTCCTCATCATTTATCACTGGCCTTTCAAGGCACTTCTGAAGCACAGGGAGAGGACACAGGGCTAATCTGGAGGTGAATGGAACTGAAAACCTTCTCTGGCTCTGTGTACAGACGCAGACATGCACATGCACATTTATTTTCACATGTATTCTGTTTTATACCGTACAGTTAAGGAGCAGGATTAAGCTGAATTTGTATTTAAAGCAACGGAGATGTAGGTTCGCTTTCCTTATCTGCTGTAAATGTATACAAAAGTCTCCTTGTGCCATTCTCTACTTGAAGGAGTGGATAATCTTCCTCCATCCCTCTGAAGATTCATACACTTAATCGTAATGGCACCCATTCCAAGAATGTGCCTACTTTTTTAATGTTAGTAGAGCCAATTCCAGGGATTAAAATTCATTCATACTGGGCTGGGAAAGAAATCTGTGCTTTGGGCAAAGTAGATAACATCAGATCTGGCTGTCAGTTCTCTAACATGACTGAAAATAATAATAACAATAATAACAATAATGATGATGATAGAACATATTGCACATATTGCACGTTGTCTTTGGCCCAACCAAAACAATCCCCAGACTCTTTTGCTATGCTCCATGACCTCAGCCAGAGCTGAGATGGTTCGATCTCAGCGAGGATGATCACGGCCCCTGCGGTGGAGCATGGCAGGGCTGGACTCATTAACATGCCAAGAAAGCCCCTGTCCTAAGATGGAAAGCCACAGAAGGCTCATTTTACTGCTCCAGAGTTAAATAAGACTGCAAACAAAAAATATATCATTATCCAGGCACATCCTGTAATTTGCGTTCAAGCATTTTGCATAATTTGCTGCTTCTTTCAACTTCTCAGTTCCCCATGTGGCAACATTTGACGAAGGGGAAACAGCAAGCTTGCTGTTCTCGGAGCATTTTCTCTCTCTTATTGTCACATGGCTTCAGGCCAGGCGCTAATTCAGAGGAGAAAAACCCCATTCCAACAGAAGTAGGGATAGGGCTGTCTAGTGGAAATCAATGCCACCTTCTAGTAGCAGGTTGGCAGACGGTTCGTTACCTCTCACACCTAGAGCTTTGGAGGTGAGGAAGGGACCCTTGCGTGAAGTAAGGCCAGTTAAAGACCAGTCTCATTAAATACAGCTTAAGCACAACATTCACTGCTCAGCACTTAGAAGCGATGAAGAAAGAGCACAGAAACGTGTGAAAAATGTCTTTTCCCTACCTGCGTGCTTATGTGGTAATAGGATGTGCTGGATGCAGCAATGTCTCAAAACTGCCACTTAAGACCACTCGGGACTTATTATATGATATAAACGTTTGCTCAGCAGTTTCAGAGAGCTTTGTTACTGCTAAGAACAGCTCTGCATTGCCATTAATGGCCATGCTGGAAAAGCTGGGGCCATGGTCCTGCCTGTCTTTGCTCTCCTGCCAGCAGCCGTGGGGGTGAGCTGCTCCTTGGCAGCTTAGTGGAAAGGCTCCCGTGTTTCCCAGGGACATAGGTCCCCCTGCAGTGGATACAGGTGTGGGCATCATTTGGCATACAGAATTTGGTACACATGGGTTTTTTTAAATGTCAAAGACGTAGAAAGAGGGCATCGATTTTCAGAAGCATTGAGTGATTTCAGTGCTCCTTGGAAAACAGAGAGTGACTTTTGTCTCCCCTCTAAACAAAATCAAACCCAAACACTAATATTCATCCTTAGACACTAAAACATTCGTTGCCTACAAGAAAGCATCTGACTAATTCCAATCATAAACACATTGCAGCAACATCATCCTTTTTTTCTCAGCTGAACTCAGTTGCATCTTTTGTATGTACACAACAAATGTTAATAAAGCCATGCTGAGGTGGGGGGTGGGTGGTATTGAAAGTGCTGAACCTCATGGATTAACACCTACTTATTTGCAGAAGGTGCTAAGACGTTATTGAAGCACTTTCCTGGGTTTTGCGCTGGCAGACACAGGCTGGTACCAGCCAGGAACTCTCCACCAGCAGAGTGAGTACAGCTCTGGGAGCTTCACCTCTTGTCTACCCTCTGTTCACTCTGGCAAGTGGCAGCTGCCACTCTGTGCTCTGGTTTTATTGCACCCGAGCTCCATCCACGCCGTGATCAGACCGCACAGCCCTGTCTGGCACAGCATGTTAGCAGGATACAAGCAAAGGGACAGCCACAGATGCTGCCAGGCTTTTCTCTAGCTGGAAAAAAAAAAACCAAGAGTTTGAATAGAATTGCCAAACTTCTTTTATAAATGAGTCTGCTCTCAGGTGCAGAAGGTGATGCTGATACGATCTTTGGAGTTCAGAGTTTATTTGCAACATGGGTGTTGTGGTGTATTCATTTCACAGAGGGGAAGAGAAGAGAAAAGGAGAATTGCTGGGGCTGCTGCTGGGTGTATTTACAGCTGATATTCCCTAGTCAAGCCAAGGCAAAATCTTCATGTAGTGTTGCAGTTAAATGATGGATGATCTTCTCTGGACAGAGCTCCAGGGAATGTCCTGGGGAGCAGCACTGCAGTGTTTTAACTGCTGTGGTAGTAACTAAGAAGTGGATAAACCCACCTGCCACATATATAGGAGAAGCCTGTTAACTCTGTGTTACCTAAATTGGAGGCAGCTAATCTCTTTTATGTCTGTTTTACCCTCAGCTGCACACAGGCTTATTGGGAGGACAGCAGCTTCCCCTGCAAAGCAGAGGGCAATTACAGTGAGATTGTCCCTGTGCCTCTGGGTCAGAAACTGACCCCCAGACACTGCCAATATTGCTGGGCCGTGCCAGCACCTCTGGCAGCCTGGGGAGAAGGTCTCCGTCACACTGTCCTGCTCCTAGGGAGTGCATGTCTGGTGGCAGAGAGCTGCAAAACCAATCCTTCCTCAGCACTGGCTCTTTCTGTTCATTTTGCTGTCTTCTGTCTTCCTCAATCACTCAGCAATGCACAATTCCGATTTTTCAAGTCTAACTTCCTCTTCTCATAGAATCATTTAGGTTGGGAAAGACCTTTAAGATCATTGAGTCCAGCCATAAATCCTATGTCTCTTCATTCCTTGCTGCCTAGGTCGTTTGCTCTTTGCCCTTCTTAGCATTTCTTACCGATTTTTTTGCATATTTTTTGAAGAGAGAGAAACAGGATCATGAGGCATCCTCATCTGCAAAAGCCCCACCCTGTTGTTCATCACCTTCATCCTTGAGCAGCTCTGGTACAGCCTCTGCACTCCTGCTGTAGCATAATGGGGTGGGCTCCACAGCATACGAAGAGGACCTCGTCTCTCTAGCTAGAATTTCTCGCACTGAGCTCAAGAGCAACATCCATTTTTAACTCTCTGCATTGTAGGGCTAAACTCAACAAAGTATATCTGACTTTTGTCAGGGACATCTGTGTTATTTATTCTGACTGCTTAATTATTCTAACTGCTTAGCTTTCAAATTTGAGCTACCAGAGGAACTGTGTTAGCTCTGGAGTTTGGTGCTTTGTTTTGGGTTTTTTTTTTTTTTTTTCTTCTGATTTATTCTGTGGAATAAGACCAACACACAACAAAAGTGATTTCAAAGAAGTATTTCAACTTCCATTACTCATTTCAAGTCTGGTTTAAGATAGATTGTGACGACTGTGGAAAAGAACTGAAGACAGGAAAAAGGAGAAGGACTGAAGACAGGTAGACTTGACCCAAAACAGAGGTGAATACTCTATCAGCAAGCCATGACAGGTGAATAAATAGTGGAGTAATACAATCAAAAGAAGCGAGGATGGTAATCATAACTGTTGCTGCTGATACCAGTTTCATACCAAAGAAGCACTGTTCACTGGAGAGACAGGAACAGCCACAAACTAATAAAAGCACAGTATGAAAGGACTGTTGGCGGAGCCAGGGGAAGCAGCTGATGGGCTCAGTGTCTGCTTAGGCTCGTCTGCAGTAACATTCTGCAACGTCTCAAGGGTGGCAGTGATGGGGAAGAGATCCCAATAAGCTCCTTGAAACAGGCTTTGTAAGATTCAGGCCACAAAACACGAAGGCAATGAAACTATAGACAGTATTTTCTTTGCTTTCTCTGCTCCGAGCACTGAATGAGAGTTGTTGTCCTGAACCCAGGAAGCCAGGGGCATCTCTTGGCTTAGGGATGGTCTGGATTCAAATGCCTTTTTATCACATTCCTCAAGCCAAAGCAGGAAGAAAAAAGCTCCTGTGCTGCAGGGGTCATGTTTGATAGCTGTGTTGGGGTTTGATTGTCGTAGTCACTCGTCTACAACCCTTTAAATACATAATTTCCCTGAACCATCAACAGGCTTATGCTTTTGACCCACACAGCTCAGTGGTCCATGTCTGACAGAAAACTTCAGCTTTATATCATTAAGAACAAATAAATAAATAGAAAATTACCCCATTAACTGAAGACATGCTTGAAATAATGCTCATGACCAAATTCCAGGACTGACACCAACATCTGAACAAGGGAAAAAAGCCTGAAATCATCTTTTTCTAATCTAATTTGAATTCACACACCCAGTTGTGAAAGAAAAACCTATGCACCTCTACCTGTATTCAGTCAAAAGGGTGAAGGCATGGCAAACATTTTGTATGCAAGCCTACAGAAATAGCACCAATTAACCTGCCCTGATCAGTTCTCTAGATAAAAAATTGTTGCTCAGTAGTCCTTGCAATAGCAACAGCTGCCAGGAGAGGATTTTTCCCTTAAAAAAAGACCCCAAAGATTACTGGGAAAAAAAAAACCCAACAAAAAAAGGACAAGGAAGAACTGGCTAAGTTGTAACAATATTCAAAAGTTTTAACTGCAATTTTCAGTGGGAAGCCAGGATTAATTTGGCAAAGATGCTCTCACTACTGTGAATTTACGGCCTTTGGTCTGCCAGTTTCCAGACTTCCTTCCTGCAGGCATCACTAAGGGGGGGTGGGTGGTCATTAGCTGGGCTGAAGACTTTAGTTCCTAATGGGCTATTATCGTCCCTTAATTAAAATATCATATAACATTACTCCTCCTTCAGAAGAAAGAGCATCTAAAAGCTGTGGAACCTCAAGGATAAATAGGAGAGCTTACATCCCCAATACCTTGAGAAAAGGGAAGGGTCGCTTGGTCCAAATTAGAGAGGTGAATCCAGAAGTGTATTTGCTAACTGATTCAAGAAAGGAAATCTTTATCCTCCAGATGAAGCCAATTAGTGAGGCTCGTGACTGCATGTTCCACAAAGGGCATTTTGTGGGAGGAGGAAAAAAAAGCCAGTGTTAGATTTTGAAAAAGTGACAAATTTCTTGTCCTTCCTTCCATAAGGGAAGGCAAAGCCTTCTTCTAGTGAAGAAGAAGGCCCAAGAATGCTGCTTCTTTGGCCAACATGCAGGACCCCAGGTCTTCTTCTCTACTATCTATGGCCCCAGCACAAGGCCCACCAAAACTTGCTGATCCTCACCATCACAACCACGAGAATACGTGGCTCATTTCCAGCCACTTGAATGCTGGATCTGACTCATATTCCTTTTTTTTTTGTTTATATACTCATCATATTTTCTTCCCACTTATGCAGTAGTGTAGCTCATGTCACAAAACTAGAAAATGAGGCAGACTTGTCAGAGACCAAATATGCTCCTGGGTTTGACTCAGCGGTGTTTGTGTGGAGCTACTCAGACATAATGCAGTGCAGCACATGGAATGACACTAGAACGGGTGGATTATAATAACTTCCCAGTCTTTTCCTCCCCCCCCAGTCCCCCAAGAAACCCCAGTCCACTGAATTTAACTGGCATTCCCTGATACCTTCAGTAATAATAGCAATAGATACATATGAAGATGCCTTTTAGCTTTGGGTTCAAAATGCCTCCCAAGGCTTTTGTCCAGCTCATGAGTGATGCTCATGAGAGGTATGACCTCTCCCCCCCCGGTAAATGCTCTTGCTCATTGCTTCACATATGATACACCATCATCATCCCCGTTTCACACTTTAGACATCCGTAAAAGCCTGGATCATCTTTTTCCCTGGCTCTGACTCTGGCTGGTTTGTTGTAAGCTCTTGGGCAAGTGTTGATGGATGAAGGGACTGGGAGAGGGGTTTCCCAGCATGCGTGGCTCAGGGTGAGATGCCCAGGCAGAGGCTGGTGGCTGCATTCATTGGCACACATGCCTGTGTCTCTAGGGGGTTGGCAGGTGAATCCATGTGGACAGCAGCTGCACGGAGTTGTTTCCTAGAGCTTGTGTGGGGACCAAACTGGGATCCAGCAGCCAACAGTGCAGGTTTGTGCAGCCAACAGAAACAGGCACCAAAGGCGGTGACTCCAGGAAAACAAACACAAAGACACAGCAACAGCACGATGTTCTGGTGAGGAAGGGAGCCAAGCTATTGAACTGACCCAAGACAGATGCACAGGGTATCCCTCAGTTTGGGACAAAGGGGCAAAGAGCCCCTTTCCACGTGTGCTCTCCTGAAAGCATGTCACGCTGTGATGGCAGCAAATTGCCAGCACCAAAAGAGACAGTCAGCTCAGGGTATGGTGCTGGTGAGAGCCTTTTGCCAAGGTGGGAAACAGCAAAGACACTCTGAACCTCTTGCCTACAAATTATACAAATGCCGACCTGTTGCATCACAAATTTTTTGGCTAGAGTGAGACAGGAACCCAAAAGTTCCCAATGTTCACTCTCCTCGGGTACCACGGAGCTGCCAACCTGTCGTGTTTGCAGCAGCAGTGTCAGGGCTGGATTGCAGAGCTGCGCGCTCAGTCTGAGATGGTCCCTACGTGTAGAATACCAGGTGTAAAAGAGCCTCAAGAGTGGCCTGGATCGTATCACTGTGGAAAGAATAACACATTATCTCTTCCTCTCTAAACACTCTCCTCTCTAACGGTCAAGGCAGAAATGGTGCAGGACCACTTGCTAGCAGTCTGTGATGGAGCCAAACTCCAGACAAACAGTGACCTCAGCTTTTGAATCCTAACCAGCCTGTGCAAAGGCATGCTTACTCACACTTTGTTTTCCTTCCAACCCCATATTCTCTGGAGGACTGGGGACAAGCCCCTTCCTTGCACTGTGTAAGAGCTGAGTGAGGCTGATCTAGAGTTTAAGAAGAGGGAAAGCACACCCTTGAGCAGCACAGCAATTTGTGGAAAACAGGCCAGGCCAGTACAGCTCACAATGAGTTGCTTTTATGTACAGCAGCATTTCTTTCAAAACAGGACGCACTTTTCTGCAGCATTCAGCTCCTCCTATCAATTATCCTCCACCCTGCTTTTACACTTGTCCCTCCTTGGGGCATCACACCCCTGCCACACACTGTCCCTGCCTGAAGCCAGTCCCCGAGCCAGAGGCTATGAAGCTAAAGAGCCTAATGACAAAACCTCTGTGCCCATGGGATCAAGAATGAGGAGAGAGGCGGATGTGCCAGAGCCTCTGCATGGCAAGTGTTATTCGTACTCCCCCTCAGATATGATTGGTGCACATAAATCACAGCAGAGACTGTCTCAACATGTCCCACTCAATTCTTGTGAGAGAAGGTGCAGCTGGATTTTATTTCTCTTTCAATTCTATTTAAAGAAGGAGAATAATCTTCAATATAGTGGAAAAGCTCTTCAATCCCTCACACACCACACAGAATAGGGTAGAAGGCTCAGGAGCCCTGAAGCGAGTGACGGATAAGGAACATTATTCTTTCTAAATAAAAAATCAGATTGATTTTCTTGAATTCACTCCTGTTATTGTGGTTTTCCCTATTTCCAACATGATCATCAACCCTCCTCACTGTATGCAGCTCTAATTGCATAGCACTCCCCAAATCCAAGAGGACACGTTAACTCTCACAGAGGACAAGTTTGCTGTCTAAACCCAGGAATTCTTAACAATTTGCTCCTCCAGGTGCAGCTCAGAGGCTGCCCAGGCAAATAGGAAGAGCTCTGAACAATTCCTAGGCCAGGAGAACCTCTTGGGCAACAACCAGATCAGACGTAGGCTGGGGGGAAGGTGGGAGGGACACAGCATCTCAGCTGCTGGAGGACTGTGCACTTCAGACTTGTAAACCATCACCCTTACACTGACTTGTGTAACTGATCCCCAAGGAGAACAAAATGGAAAACAAAAAACATTATGGCCTGACCTAAAAGCTGGATGTATTGTATTAATTCAAGTAACAGTTAAGTCCAAATATGTCTGATCCTTCATCTCATTTGGTCGCTTCCCTTTCCTCTCCCTTGCATGTCTTCCAGCCATTGACTGTCCCATTATGCAGCTAACGCTGCTTAACTAAGAAGGAGGGAGGGTTGCAGTTCCCTAAAATGCTCTTTTTCCATTGCTGCTTGGGTCTGAATCCCTTCCTGCTCTTATAATTAGTAAATGTTAAACGCTGCACGCTCTCAATATTTACCTATTTTTAACCCTGACTCATTCTGTTTATTTCCATAACGCGTGCCTCTCTGCAGTTTACTTCTTAATATCCATATCCATTTTTTAAAAACACAGAATATCCCCATTTATTTTCATTTGTAAGCACTTATGTAGTTTCTATTTTTACTTTAGTTGTTAACTCTGTTTCTTTTCTTCTTGTCCAGTTCTTGTTTTGGGTTTTTTTTCTGACATGTGGGAGGCTGGGAGGTTTTTCTCCAGCCCAGGATCCAACATCTCTCCGTATCCTTGGCTTGCAGCTGCTATCTACCTGTCAAAAACATTTACCTCGCTCCCACTTTTCCCTGCGGAAATACCAGAGTCCGCTGATTCATCCGACAATCCTTAAGCATTGCATCTCATGCCCCACGTTGTACGGCAAAGTAGGAGCTGACAGGAGACAAATGATCTCCATAGCTCAGCTCACCGCTTAGCCAAAGAAAATCAGAAGGAAGATGTTAAAGGCAGATCCTGCGGGAAGGCAGCGTGGCTCGCAGTGGGAAGAAACCCCTTTCCTCCCCACTGCTGGGAATGAACCATCTTTCCGTTTCATCCGGCCCCACTCCTCCCCTTGGAAAGCTCATTATGGATGTAGGGCACGCGGGAGCCGGCCGTACAGCATCACCTCCCGTTCCCCTAAAGAAACAGGGCAGCAGATGCTGGGGTTATTCAGGGGTTATGGGTGCTCCTCCAAGCCCTGCTGTGCCAGGGTGAGGTCACGGCGAGCTCATCCCGGGAGCCCCTCTGGGGAGCTCGGCAAGGCAGCTAACAAAGCCACAGCAGGCAGAAGGGTGAATGCTGCTCCATAAGCGAAGCGGCGTCAAACAAGGGAGGCTTGAATCTTTCTTCCCCTGCAATATAATTTGTCGGCTTTTGGGAGCCTCCCCTCATTGAACCGGGGTCTTTCTCTCAAGCAAATCAGGGCGGGTGTTGCTTGCACAGCTGCAACATTCATTTGCAGTTCAGGGGGCAGAAAAGGAGTTATTTTCTGCTCCTTTGTGTCATCCTGGAATGAAAAAGCAGAAAAATAAAGAAGAATCCCCTCTGTGCTGAATATGACAGTGAGACACCATCGTGCACGGCACGGCCCTCTCCTCCACCCTCCCCTTGCCCCCCTGCCCCGATACAACCATCTCTCATTAACTGAACTTTTCATACAGAGGCTGTTGCCCAACTTCATCTGGAATCATTTATTGGCTCTGCATCATATCAACTCTACAGGACTTTAGCTGAGTGCAGAAGATCCATTTCTCACCAGCAGTGATTGTAAACGTGGTTAGGGGGTGTCCCTTCCCACACAGACGCTGGTGGGGCTCAGCAAGGCTGGCCCCACGGGGTAAGGCTTTCATGGGCAGCTCTGGAAGGGATAACTCAAAGGTATCCCAAAGGCTGAATTCCAAATGGTACAACAACTGTCCCTCCACCTTTCCCCCCTCCTCCACATCCTGCTGGCCTCTGCCAACCATGGCTTTTCAGCATCCAGATTGACCCCCAGCCTTCCCCAGTCTTGTACCTTGACAGACCTTTCCCTGGGCTAATCCTGCCTCTCCAAAAACAGACTTCCTTTCCAGCTTCACTGCTGGCATTTCTCTTTGCCATCCTGTATCCAGCCCTCCCAAACAGGACCAGTTCCACAGATCCCAGTGGGTGAGGGGGAGGTACCTTTGCTGCCTGATGAAGAACAGAGACCAAGCTCTATAACAGGAAGGAGATGTCCCCTGGGCATCTCTGCCCCAGTGCTGTGCCAGCCTGTGTCAGGCTGTGTTTGCGTGCTATCAGTTACTAGCAGCCACCACTGATGATTAAAGCCTTACTGTAGGGTTACTAGTGTGCTGAAGTTTGCTCCAGAAGGTCACTGTTGCTGTGGGCAGCTGCCCCAGGGAGAAGTGGGGCCAGGCTCGGTCTTCTGCTCTTGTGAGGCTGATTCTGAGCATCCAGATTGAGCATGGGCATCACCATGATGCTCTAACCATACCTGGCACCACCAAAATGAAGAGGTTTGAATAGAGTTTGGTGGCCTCACTGTAAATCTTGTAACCAGCACAAGGCAGGGAAGGCAGAGTGGGGCTGCAAAGGGACTGTGGCTTCTTCACAGTGCTCCCAGCAGTAACTTGTACTCTGCTTCCACTGCCAATTAAAACGCAGTGGGGAGTGGGAGGGCAAGGGAGAACAGAGAGACTCCCTTTCACAGCCGCCTGAAGCCCTCTGACCCTTTATATGAAAAATTAGCATCATAATACCCGGCGGTATGGTGTTGCTCTTAGTTCCTCCCTCATTGTCCTCCTGAGGGATGCAAACGACATCCCCCATTGCTAATTCCCAGCACTGGAGTTCTCTTTAGAAGAAGCTAACCGATAAGTGAGTTATTCTGAAATCAGCCTGATGGGCTTCTGCCGAACCTGAGCGCAGCTGGCGAGATGCTGGCACATGGCACACGTTCATGACACAGCAGTGGGCTCCATCCGTCTGTGGCAGAGCAACTCTATTCCTCTTACAGCAGCAGGGCATTCCCTGGTGTTCAGAGCTGAGAGGAGAAGTGCTCCTGGTTTGCATACCATGAAAATTAAAAGCGTTGAAGAAAGGCAGGGCAGGAACAGCATCTCCCATGGTTTTCATAGCCTTTTGTGTGGATGGAGATGAGATTTTTCAAAAGCCCAAAGGCAACATTGACCTTAGGCTACTCTCTGAAGATTACAGCCAGGATGGAGAGCTTTTGAAAATCCTGCCCCCCGGCAGAGAAAAAGCCTCTCATTTGAATAAAGGGAGAGCGTGGTGGAAGTGAGAAAATTATGGAGCTGAACTTCTATTTCCAGGGAAAAAATCCTGAAACAAATAATCGAACAAATTTTCTGCAAGCACCCAGATGATAAGGCTGAGAAAAGTTGAAGTTAACAGGAATATGTCAAGAATAAATCACATCAACACAATCCAATTACCTTCTTGACAGGGTAATAGGGTTTGTGGATGAGGCAGGAGCAGTCAATGTCATGTGTCTTCACTTCAGTAAGGTTGATGACACCCAGTCTTATATAGCATACTCATAAACAATTTAGGGAATCGTGGCCCAAAAGCAGCTTCTATAGACTGAGAGTAAGGGTAGCTTAAAACTGCTCTCATTTAATTGTCAAGTTGGAATGATTCATCAGCAGAGATTCTGCAGTGATCATTCCTGTGGCAGATGTTATTCAATGTTTTCATTAATGGCTTAGATGATGGAATGAGAACATACTTATTAAATTTGCAGGTGGCATTAATCTGGGAGGGACTGCAGGCACACTGGGTAAGATTAGAATTCCAAATGGTCTTGAAAAGTGAAAGAAAGAGTCTGAAAATAACAGGAGGCACTTCAATAAAGACAAGTACAAAATTGTTCACTAGAAGATGGCAGGATGGGTCGGCTGGAAGAAAAGGGCTTATAAAGCATCACATATGCAGACTTTAGACCGTAGTTACATTTTGGTGGAAGAAATCAAACCTGTATTGGGACGTGTGAATGCAATCTGTAAGACAAATGAAGAGAGTCTGCTTTGTTGGAGCAAGGCACTGCTGTGCAGAGGTGGCTCCAGAGCCACACAGGCGTCCCTGGCACCAGAGCTGTGGGCTGTGAAGAGCAGAGGGGGAGATGGCCAGGGGCAGGAGTTCTTCCAGTCAAGGCACTTTAACCAACCACTAAATGCCTGAAAACATCTCAAGGGTAAACCTCTCCAGCAGCCTAAACTGAGCAAAACCAGGGCTGCCTTCCTCTGTCCTTTGCACATCCAGACCCTTGCGCTCAGGTGACAGTGCAACTCGAGCAGCCAAAGTACCAGCCCTGCAAAAATCATCGAATCAGAGAATGGTTTGGGTTGGAAGGGACCTTAAAGGTCACCTCATTCCAACCCCCTCCCATAGGCAGGGACATCTCCCACTAAACCAGGATGCTCAAAGCAAAATAAGTGTTTCCTTTGCAGTCTGTCACCAGCAGCTGAACTGGCTGGGCATGAACCGCTCCTTTTTTCACTTTACAGGGGTAGCATTTTGGCCAGGTCAGCTTTCTGGCCCCTCCCCACCCACCGACCCCTCTGGCTGTGCCAGCAGTCCCACCGACCACTGAGCAACCGATTCTCGAAACGACAAATGCTCTCCAGCCTCTCGGATGCTAGGCGAGAGCCGAATTTCACAACTCTCCTACTCTTGAGCAGGGATCTTTGCCAGCTGCTCATTGCTGACGAAGTCCAATTAGAAGCTTCCCCGTTTTTCCTTGGGGAGCCTGCGACCGGTGATACAGTGAGAAAGTCTCCCTAAAGCATGCTTGTTTGTTTTCCTTCACTGCTCGCTTCCATTTGCTAATAAACAGCCTATACGCGTATTTAGCCCCATCTCATCTTATGCCTCACTACAAGCAGGATTAAATTGGTTTCTCTTGTATTACGGGGAAAAAAAAACCCAACCAGACACAACCTACATTATTTTAGAAAGTCAAGGACCCATTGGAATTCAAGCTGCTTTCTATTGTTCTTCCTGACTCCCACTCTCTGTTTTTTTGGGGGAAAACCAGTCTTGTTCTTCTTTTCCCCCAAAGCAAACGCCCTGGAAAGTGCCCAAGCCCATCTACACCACCATTTGCTGGGTTTTGCCACAAGCACTGGTTTCTTCAGGAGACAGTTTCAGGTGCAACGGAGCAAATCTATCTGTTCACTGGGAACAAAGTCCTTGCTCGCTCCTTTGCCATGTCCCTGCTCCCCTTCTTTCTGCCCTGGCCCCAGAGACATGGCCCTGCCCACCTCCTTGCTTGGTGCTGGAGCCACCCAGCCCATCCGATGGCACTTTATGGGGTTGGTCTGAGAAAAAAAGCTCTTTTTTAGTGGTCTGATCTAGGGGACAGCCCCACAGCCTGCCCTACCAATGTGTCAGCAGCAGGGGCTTGGCATACTGGGTTGATGGCTCCTGGGGTACCACATTGCCAAGAGCAACACACAATGGAAAAGCAACACGTACAAACTTAGATCACATTAAACTCCCCCAAAACTCCTTTTAAAGGATTGAATGACAAATTCCTTGTCATTCTCCTGGCTGTCCCCTCGGGAACCTGGCAGTTGCTTGCAGCAGGAGGGTTAGGTCTGCCCTAATAAGCTCACATGTCTGCAAAGTATAAACCCACTGTTTATGCTGGGCACACTGGGTAGAAGTATGTGAGACTTAACAAATGCTTGTGAAGCCAGTCCAGTACACTCATCTTTCACCTTAAGGTACACATTGCCTTAGACAGCTTAAAATGCCATGGTAACTGCTGTTTATTATAAGCCAGGCGAAGGCTCTCTGGAGTGCTAGAGGCTTTTTTTTGCCAATTAAATGAAGACCTTTTACAATCAGAGGGGTCGTTTTCCTGGTGCAAGTCTACCTAAGGGCACATTTGCAGGTAACATTAAAACCCACTAAAAGTCAAGGGGAAAAAAAAATGGCAAAAATGAATGTTGAGTCCTGGGAGTGCCATGTGTCCTTCCATACCTTCTGTATGCACTTGGACTCTACTCCTCAAAACATACTTTGGTGAGAGCAGGAACATCTCACAGAACTTGCCCTGAGCAGCAGCCTCGGTGTTAATGCTGTTGTGGGGCTCCTGCCTCCAAATCCCCACTTTCTGGCATCATTTCATCATTAATTAAGTGGATGAGCATTTTGCACGATTATCCCTAACCCCATCCTGCTCAGGAATGGGCATGAGCCAGCAGCCTAGTGCACAACTCCTTGCTGACAGCCAGTGCCACCAGAGTGCAGGCTTTGGTTGGTTGTGTGTTGACATGCTGGTTAGATGCATGTGGACATGTTGTTCCCTAAAAAGTGCGATGGAAACCTCTGTTGATTAGTAAGGATGACGCAGACATGGCCATTTTCTAAGTGAAGATGTTTGGCTCGCTTGCTAGAAATGTTTCTGCTGCATACGGAAGTGCAGGGCTGGACTGCGGTGAAAGCCTGACTGTAATAAAGGAAATGGATTTGTCTAATCAAATAGAGCTCTGCGCTAATGCACAAGGCAAAGTAACACTCAGAAAATCGCCTTAGACAATAGAAGGGTTAAAAGGGTATGGGTGAACCTTGCAAGGACACTGGACACCAAGCCAACATGCTTCCACTAGCCTGTGCTGAAGTTGCTGGGGCAAATACCTTGGGGCTTTAGGAGTAAAGAGCGCGGACATTGTGGGGTTTTCTATTTCCCCATAAAGACTTTTCTTAATAAAATTAGTGAGATTTGTCAGATGGGATTTGTCAGTGTAGTTTGGGAGTGTGTAGCCTTGATATTTCTACTCCCAAACACAAACTAGAACTCTCACTAGTGATAAGCGAGCCTGTGTTAAAAGGACAAACATCTCATCCTTTTCCATATGTCCTTCCCACAAAGGTAGAGTTCTGGGCTGCTAATTGCACTCCCTCAAAATAGTCCCCAGTATTTCCCATAAAGCAGGCTCTTATCTCCCTGATAGTGCTTTTTTTTTTTTTTTTTCCCCTAATTTTATGCCATTTGTCTCCTTGGCTACCTGGCCTTACTCACCATCCAGTACCCCAGAGAAATAATATTTTACTCTTCTTTGGAAAAATATCATTGTCATTTTACTAGAAAGCAGAGGTCAGTTTGCCTCTCAGCAAGGTGGGCATCGGAGTTGAGTTGAAGGCACTTCTGGCCACAAGGACACACTGTAAAGTGTGCAAAGCCAGGGCCTCACTCTGCCTGGACCCTGGCACATCAAACCACCTCACAGATCTGCCTGAGCTGTGCTTGGCCTAGGGGTGACCCACAGATCTGAGGAGAAATGCTGTTTCCCGCAGTCCTGCTGCCAGCTGGTATGGGATTTAACTTCTCCTGGCTCTTTATGTGGGGAATTAGAGGTACAACGTTTAAAACTCAGGCCAGGTCTGCACTAGGTCAAGGCTAGGAGTGGTTCATAGGCTTTGGACCAGCTCTTGCCACAGAGGGGAACCACGATTTCGGTCCAGAGCTGCAAGGGATGGTTTCACTTACTGTTTACATGTGCTGCTTGGGAGCTGTCTGCACGTCCCTGCAGCTGGGGATGCAAGGATGGGCTGGGACAAGACAACATCTGCCTCACTTACAAATGAAGAACCTGCCAGGTGCTTCCTGTCAGCGTTAACTCTTGTTGCTTCCTCCCAAGCTGCTTCTCTCCAGACCTAGCCCTGACTTTGAACCCTACTTTTAAGAGGTCTGTTTCCCTTCAGCCATGCTTCTGAGAAGTGCTGCTGTTTCTCCTTGCTCCCTGAGAGGAGGCTAGACCTCGGGAACTGGCCCCACTTTCATCACCAGGGCAGCTGTCTGAGTGCCCAGAAACACAAAGAGGCCAGATGCAGGAAGCTTTTTATTTACCCTAATGGGACTGAAAACATTCTCAGTAGATTGGCAAAATATACTGAGAACAGAACTCAGCACACTGGAAAATGTGGGATTTGGCAAAGGCATTCATGGCATTAAAAGTACACACGTAAAGGTGCCAAGTGCTATATTTATACAGCTAGCAGGCAGTGGAACATTTCCATCCTGCTAGATGGTCACCAAGGCCCTGCTCTCCAAGGGAAAGGTGTCCTCAGAGTCTCTGGATCAGCTGCCCTCTCCTAAATGCATCCATGTCCAAGAGGCCAGGCAGGATGCCCCATGGCCAGCAGCTAGGAAAACCATCATCCCTCCAGTCTGGCAGCGAAAGAGGATGGAGGGAGGAAGTGACTGAGCACCCCTTTGGTGTGGAGATCAGATCCAATGCCAACCCCATCAACCAAGGGCTGAGGATTTATCCCTGCTCTGTCACCAGGGAAAACGTGCATAAGCAAAGACAAGTCTGTCTTTTCTGCTTTCCCTTGTTTACACTGACTGAGTTCATACCATTTACCCACACTTATTTTGGTGATTGCCATGTGCTCAGCACACACTACAGCTACAAGATCAGCTGCTCTAGCGTTGGACCCTCTCAGTCATCAGGGAAAAAAGGGGCCCTACCCCACCTCAACCTGGTGCAAAGCAGAGGCATGGGACCCTGCCAATCCCAAGGTCTGGTTGTAGGCAGCAGGTCACAGCTCTCCATCACGAGGGGCTGGCTGAGCACCTTCAGCAGCACCAGCAGAAAGCCCTGAATTTGAGCTTTCAAGCTGAGCAGACAAGGTAGATGCTCAGCACCAGCCTTGTGTGTTGGAGATCACAGACCATGAAACAAGTGCCTCTGAGAAGGGCCCGGCTGTGGACCAGGGAAGCTACACCTGCAGCAAACCACCAGCCTCAGCTCCAGCTGGGGTCCTGCTTTGAATGTTCACCTTCGTGGTCTTGTTTTGAAGATTTCCAGAGGTTGGCCACCAGGGCCATGGCTCTGAAACCACCACAGTGGCAAAGAGCTGTGCGGTGGATGTGCTTCTCGCCTCTCTGGAGCCTTCCAGCTGTCGGCAGCTGCCTGGCTTTGCCCAGGGCCCGAAGCAGTTAATTACAGAACAAGCTGAAATGTTAAACTAGGTGGCCTATATATGCCAAGAAAGGTTTGCAATTGCTCTTTGATGTTAAATTTAATCTGTAGTATGCTGTGTAAGTACGGTTGGCTGTGCATCCCGCATAAATTAATTACCAAGCCCATGTTGTGCACGCAGAGAACAGTGGGCAGTGCTATGAGTGCTGTGCACAGTCATTTAAGGTCGCAGGGGGGAAATCCTGCCATGGGGGTTTGCCACCCCCCTCCCTGGGGATCACGGCTCTTCCTGCTGTGGTTAGAGCAGGTTCCCCTCCTGTGCACACATCCTTGTCACCCCCAGCGAGAAGCACCGAGCCCCTTCCTCAGTCACTGTCATCCTGGAGCAATTCGGAGCCAAGACAAGCACTTGAAACAGACTTTCTAAGATCAGCGAGTCCAACTGTTAACCAGCACTGCCAGGGCACCACTGAACCATGTCCCTCAGCACCACATCTACTTTGCACCGCTTTTTGGGAAGTGTACTACAGGAGAAGCACAGGTTGGCACACTCAGTACAGCTCTAACTAGATGAAATTCAAGCAGTGGTGATGGACAGAAGAGCCTGGGCTACACAGTCTAATCATCTCCTCTGATCTTACACCTCATGGATGTACCACTCAGCACATTTTCCGCAGTGTCTTTCAAAGGCAACACCAGGAAATATTTACGCCTGTGAGGAAATGACATCCGAAAGGGTGAAAATTGAAGTCAGCAAGTATCTCAACATGCTACAGGGGCAACAAGACAGTATCAGCTACAGAGAAGAAAAGGACTGAAAAGAGGACACTTGAGGATGCTCAAGGAGCCTCAGAGCTGATGGGGTGAGAGCTACGGGCTAATGGTGAAAAGGCACTGCAGAAATTGGAAAACAAGGGTGGCAGCCCAGAAAGGTGTGGGAGGCCTCTGAGGGGCAAGAAAAAGAGGCAACAAACTATTGCACTCTCCTGATGTGGATGAAGATCATGGCCATCCTGCTGAGGCACCAAAGCTCCTGGCGGAAGCCTCGCACAGTGACACCCGAGTGTGCAATGGCTCCTTACAATGCCTGTCTTGTGATAGCATGTTGACTTTTGGGTTTTGTGCCGTTCCAGAAAGAACATTGCATGTGTCTTACACTGCTTCAGGTAAAATTCAAAGAGGTTGCTTTACAAGTTTTTATTCCGATGGCACTTAATTTTTCTACTTAATTGGGTATGCACAAAATTATTTAAAAGACAGAGGTTCAAACGCAGCATTTTGCATGCCCTGAATTAAAATGCCTTGACCTGAAAACAACAGTTTTTGAGATTTCCTTGAAAGAAGAACAAAAAGTTCATGCCTATCTGGAACCTACTTTTTCCTCTTTCTAGGTCTCATTCACAGATTCAGAAAACACAATTTTCTCAACAGCTTTTTTTTTTTTTTTTCCAGCAATGTCTGTCCATCTGACTATGCAGCACCCTTGAAAGAGGGACACAGACCCCGCACCAGATCTCTGTGCTCCCCTTCCCAGACAAAAAGGCCTCCTTGCCTTTGGGTCTTGTTGTCCAGCACCTTGGGTCTTGTTGTCCCTGTCATTGGTGTCACCTTCCAGCCCCACCTCGGGGTCAGAATTAAGTCCCACCATGAGAAGCCATCCTAGCCCAGAGGTTGTCTCGCAGGACCTGTGGGGATGGGCTCACACCCTGGGGACACAAGGGGCCAGAGGGCCAGAGCTGTGAGAGGTGCTAATGAGAAACCAGACTATTCTACAGAGGATTGATTATTTCCGCTGCTTGGCTGTTGTGAGCAGCCTCACTCCCCCTGGGCTGAAAAGGATGTGCTGCCCTCCCCAGGCTTCTGCCACAGAACTGCTTTATCTGTCCACCCAACACACCCAGCATCATGGGGGCCTGTTCCACCAGCGGTGTAACAGGGCCCAGAGTCTGCGCTCCAGGCTCTGGCACTGCTTCCTCTCAGCATGCATTTTAATGCATTCAACACGGCATATAACAAATCCCACTGATGTCTCTGCCTTAGCACCTCTTGGAGGCATCCTGTCCTATTCGGAGATACAGGAGGCAGGCTGGCGTTCCTCCAGCCCTGAGGCTGTGCAAACAGAGCTTGACTGTGCCTGGGATAATCCAAGGCTCCACCAAAGGCTTTCTCCCCCCATGGTGGTGGAGACTGCAAGACCCTTCTCCTTTGCAGATGCTCCTCTGCCAGATGTTGTCGCTGTTTGTACCGGGAGCGGGGAGATGCAGCAACACACAAATTCAGCAAGAGAAGACAAATTGATTAATTTATAACCCCAGCCCCATAGGGCGATTGGTCAGTGATCACCCATCTCCCAGGGTGATTGGCCAAAGTCCCACAACACCCATTTCAAAATATTTTGCCAATGTACCATAAACAGAATTTAGCAAAACACCAGGTGTTGGTCCAGCTTACAAAAACCATCCTACCGTTTCTCGTAACTTGCGTGAGAAAGGCAGGACTCTCAGCGAATATTGTGAGAACCTGAGAAAATCCCTCTGCTAGCAGCTTTTCAGCATCCTTAAGATGTGGCACCCTGGGCCACTCTCTCTCCGCTGCTGCCCAGGGACCTCAGAGCCCCCATCCCTCTGTGTCCTGTAAGTCCCCCCTGCTCTCCATAGCCTCTGCCCCAAGCAAAGGACATTCCTTAGGGCCAGTTCACAGATTTTTCTTCTCCTTTTTCTCTCTCATCCAAGCATCAAGCTCTGGGTGAGCACAGCCCTCTCCCACTCCCCTCCTCCCTGCCCTCGTTTGCAACACCTCCATCCTGGTCTTCCACCAGGCCCACAGCTCAGAGTTTGCTTTTCATCCTTCTTTCTCCACCGCCTGATGAAGTGCCAAAGTGTAAGTTCCTAGGGCACAGCCATCAGGTGAGTCTGAACCATTTGATTCCCTCATCCCTGCAGAACAACACAGCGTGACATAGTTAGCCCCAAGCCACCAGGCATTGCTGAGAGAGTGCTGTGTGACAGTCCTCCCACCACTGAAACACTCATCAGGGAGGACAAAGGCTCTTCCCAGGCCTCTGTGTGAGGAAAAGTTGGGTGGGTGGGAGATCTGGGCAGCCTCCAATGAAGCAGCTGCTGCAGAAGGCCTCTGGCTCTCCTTTATGAATTCAAATCCTGTCAGAGGGTAATGTTTTCAAAAGCACGTTTATGCACGCCAGAAATAACCCTGGAGCTGCTCGTGACATCAAGTGACACAAATATTCGAATCACTTTTGAGAAATGACGTTGACTACTTGTGAAACGCTCACCCCGCCGCAGCAGCCAGCACTACCCTCGGAGAAGTCTCTGCTCCTTCCTGCTTTGAAACGGTTTCCAGAGAGCTCCTCCAATGCAAATTTCTCTTTAAAGAAGACGGCATGACATATTTTGACTTCCCTTGTTTGACAACATCATAGTTATTTCATCTCAATAATGTAAAACATGATTGTTTCAGCTTTGCCTTCTCATTTTGCTCTGTATGCTTTTGTATTACATTATCATATCTCAATGCCACAAAGCCTAGATGGAGTACGTATAATAATATTTCATCTCTTGTACTTGTTCTGGCACAACCACACTGAAAATTTTGAACTTTATCACAGTGAAATGTTTCCCTGTTTCCAAGTCAGGACTGGATTTGGTCTGGGATTTTGAATTTTTAAAAGAAATATAAAACCTTCAGCTTGTTTTTTGTATTTTTTTTTTTTAATCCTGTTATGCAGCAAAAAACCAGCTATTGAAATGCCAGATATTCCCTCAGAAGAAATGTTCTGTTTCTCAAAGATTCATTACTTTGCCTCTGTGAAATGAGAGATTTCAGCCCAGTTCCCAGTAGATGAGCCTTCAGTTTCTAAAAGGACACCCTTGTGTTTGCAATGACCTCATCACACTGGATGGCTCAGGATGCAGTTCTGATGTTAGGGTTTGTTCACGGGGTCAAAGCCAGTTCAAAGTTCTCACCCTGCCTCGCCTCTCTTTGCTCCCCACCCCTCCAGCACATTGCCCTTGTTCTGTCTGCCTGGTCCTCCCCTAAACCTCTAAACTGGAGCAGTGAAATGAGCTGGGTCAAACAAACACACCAGAAGCCTCACCCAGAAAACTGAAGATGCCGAGATTTCCCCTGATGTTTGCTGTTTATCATGGTGTCATCCTTTCATCACAGTTTCATCTGGTCGGAGCCAAACCGGTGTGCCTGCTTGGCTCTCCAAGCATCCCCCCCTCTGGAGTGATGGGAGCCCCTCTCCAGGCCAGGCTGCGGCCAGGGGTGGTGGAAGCTGGCCCAGTATCTCCCTGCGGTCAGAGGAAGAGCCAGGCTCTTCCCCTGAACAAGCTCTGGAAAAAATAGGTGTGTTCACCCATGCCCACATTTATTCTCTTGTATTTTACAGGGAATTGTGTAGCAGTCTTCAAAACCGTGCACCGGTGACCAGAAGGACCATTCCTATCGCAGAGGCCAGGAGCAGTCTCCCCGCTGGCAGTCTCTTCACCCTAACCTCGTGAACGTGCAGGGGTTAAACAGTCCCCTGGCAGCTTCCCAGAGGGACAGAATCATGGAAACACAGAATCGCTTTGGCTGGGAAAGACATTCAGGATCATCAAGTCCAAGCGTTACCCCAGCGCTGCCAGGTCACCGCTAAACCACGTCCCTCAGCACCACATCTCCACATCTCCGAAACCCCTCCCGGGACGGGCGAGAAGCCTTTTGCTGCTCCCAGTTACCGACGTCTTTTCACAGAAACCCCACCACTGGCACTGATCCCAGGAACCAGCCCCCCTGGGCGGCTGCTCTTTGTTCCCTGGCCCCGCACGGCGCTCACGCACGGCTCACAGGTACACCCCGCCATCGCCTGCATGTGACCCACACGTAACCCGCACCAGGTAACCCGCACCAGGTAACCCGCACCAGGTAACCCGCGCACCGCCCTGCCTGGGCAAAGAGCCCCAGCGAGAAAGGGGGGGCGTTGGCCGCGGAGCCGCTACCGGCGCCGATGCCGCCCCGTCGGGCAGTGGCTGTGGCGGTGGCGGCGGCGGCGGCGGTGGCAGCGGCGGGTCCCGCCCGTTGTGGGCCGGCCCGGGCGGGGCGGGCGGGCCTGGTAAAGGCGGCGCCGGGGGGGGGGCGGGGTTCAGTCTGGCCGCTTGTAGGGGGCTGCGCGGCGCCGCCCCGCCCCCCCCCCCCCCCCCCCCCCCCCCCCCCCTCCCGCCGCTCGCCACCCCACCCCACCCCTTCCCCGGGTTGCTCTGCCCATGGGGCAGCCGCACCGAGCCGTCGGGACTTCCCCTGCCCGCTGCCGCCGCCGCCGCAGGGACCTGCCTTAGGGCGGTGAGTGTCTCCGTGCCGCGGGGTGAGCTCCGGAGAGCCGGGGTCCGGAGGGGTCGGGACGGAGGCGGGGAGGGACGAGCGCCCCGGGGGGAGCCCGCTACGGGCAGCACCGGCCGGCCTCCGCTCCCGGGAGTCCCGTTGGACAGGGGGGATGCACGGATGGATGGATGGATGGATGGTCGGACAGACAGCTGGACAGGAGCAGCCCGTGCCCTGCGGTGGGATGGGCTCCCTCCTGGCCATGTGTGGTCCGGGTGGGATGGGTGGAGGAGGTGGTGGTGCTGGTGGAGCGTTTGCGTCCCGGTGGGAGAGCGGCGGGTTGCACAGAGGCACGGGGGCGACGGGAGCCGTGCTGAGGTGATGTGGAGGTGAGTCCCTTTGTGGCGAGGGCTTTCTTCCGCCTGTCACCCCGTGCCAAGTCTGGGGTCCCGCGTCATTTCTTTCCTGGAAGTGCCCGTCCTTTCCTGCTTGCTTGGGAAGAGTCACAGGAGGACCACAGTCCCCAGATGGGTGCCTGAAAGGGGAGGTTGTATCCTGACTGCCTGGGGTTGGGACGAGGGAGGCTGGCGTGGCCGTGCTCCCATGGCATGCACACCTGGATCTGTGTTGAGGAACCTTGGCTTGGCCGTGGAGGATGGTGTGGTGATGGGGTGAGGATGGCAGGAGAGGGACAGCATGAGAGAGCTGTGATGCAGAAGGGAGCTGGGGACAGGAGATAGGAGAGACCCCCCTGCCATTGCAGAGGGGCTTGGTGAGGTGAGCCAGCTCTCAATGGGCCCTGCATACCTGCCTGGCCACTGGCGCATCCCTGCATGCTGAGATGCTCCCCGTGAGGCTTGCAGGGCCTGGCTGTCCCAGCTGAGCAGTGCACTGCTCTGTCTAGAGCAGCAGCAGCTCTTAGATCTTTCCAGGTGAGTGCAGCTCCAACTGATGAGCAAACCAGGCTGAGGAAGGAAGCAGCAACACCTTATCCAGAATCGGCTCCTTCCCCTGCCCCAGCACTGCCTGGGGTTGGAGTCCTCTGAGCCTTTCCCTTGCAATGTCCCTGCCCCTCTTGCAGCTGCCAGCAAAGCCCGAGCTCCAAGTGATTAAAGGGCTACCATTAAATGCATCTCCTCTGTCTGATAGAGACTGGGAGTGAGAAATGCCAGCAGCAACCAAAGCTTTGTTGACATTAGGGCTACCACCAAATACAGCTGAGCCATGAGAAACTACAGACTATGCAAGATCACTGGCTATTCTGGACTTGGCATAAATAATGTGCTCGGTAACTATATCTGTGCTATGGCAGAGTCAGATGAATAGTGACATTCGGGACCTGTGGGTGAGGAAATTGTTGTTTAAACAAATAAATAGTAGTTTATGCTTCAGGCATGGGAGTCCCTCCTGGGAGGAAGTTTGCTTAGAAAGCTTTTGGTGAAAACCAAGAATAAACAAGATCCTAAGACTTGGACTGAAGTTGCCTCAACTAGCTCTGACTGTGTCTCAGCTGGGTTGCATAAATACACCCAGAGCGTGCCCAGGGGGTTGTGAGGGATGCTGGGAATCCATGGTACCCTGGTGCTCTCAGCAGAGAGGGGACGGGTACAGATGGCAGCTGGGAAGAGTGGGACTCGGTTGCTTTCAAATGCATCCATGTGGCTTTGTTCTTTGTCTGCCACGTGGAGCAAGGTCAAGGGAGCTCTTCCCTGGATAGGTGGTTTGTCTGAACTGAGAGGCTGAAAAGATGGTGTCTGCTGTAGAGTCTTAAGGGAAATTTATCCTTTCAGCTTGCAAGCCTGTAGTGAAGATTTATTGTAGGAGATAGCGGGCAGCAGAGCATTTCTGGAGACTTGCGTCGGCAGGAGGTTGGGGGTGGCCATTGTGGGAACATAAACCACAGAGATGCTCAGCCCTGAGATTTTCTGCCCATTTGGAGCTGCCGCGAGGCTGGGGCCTGATCCAAAGAGAGATGTTTTTTCTATTGTTCTCGATGAGCATTGAGTGCTGAAGCATGCAAAATGCCCAGGGTGCATCTGCAGCTGGTGTTCGCTTGTTCTCTGAAGGTCAGTGTTTAACAGCAGTGGATGGGACTGGGAGGGATCGTTCCATGTGCTGGCTACAAGTCTCATTTTGAGCTGTTTGCTTCTTGATCTGTTCCTTGCTGTGTGTTTGGGAATGCTCAGTAAATCCGCAGATTTCTCACGAGAACTGCTAAATGCTGTTCCAACACAGACAGGATCTCACTTGGCTGTAGGCAGGATGGACTGCCATGCCACCAGGCTGCCCAGGAGGCTGTATGTGGACCTGGGGGCTCTCCTGAGCTGGCAAAAGTGAGAAGAGACCAACAAGACACTGAAGTGGAGGTGTCTGTCTTCCTAGTGCTATGTTTTTGGTTTCTAGCCTTCTCCTGGCACAGGAAGAAGAAAAAGCACACGTGCACCAGAAAGATGTTGAGATTGTTTATGTTCTGCTTCTGGCCTGGTGCCAGCAGGAACGGCTTGGTGACCTTGGCACTGTTGGGACATTATTTATAGAAAGTAGATCTTCTGGGTTTTGTGTTTTTTGACGTAGGAATGTGAAAACAAGTCTTGGGAGGAAAAGACCCAATACTGTCCCACAAATACATCAGGACTTTCTCCAGAGCAGGAAAAGCAGCACTTAAGAGGTGACCAGGTGTTGTTCCCTGTTCACATTGCATCCTGCCTTGCCCTGGAAATGGGGGGAGATATGTCCTGGAGATCACAGTCTAGCATGAAGAGTTGTTGCTCTCGTTGCTAAAAGATGTTCACAAAGACAAATCCAGCTGTAAGCAAAGGCAGTTTGATGGTTCAGACACGGAGGGAAATGATAAATGACTCTCTGGTCTTCTTGGGTTTCTTCTGTTTGTGAAGCTCTTTGCCATCTGCAAGGGTTAATGGATTTCAGGGTGTTTCGGTGCTCATCTGTGGCTGCCCCGGGTGACAGATGGAGAAAATGATGCTCAGAGATGTGCAGGGTCAGTGCCAGACGACCCACCCTGCTGGAGCCCATGCTGGCCCCACAGCCTTGTCTCCCAGCGCTCCGATAAAACCCCAGCAGTCGGCTTCCCCTCTGGGTTTCACAACGCGGGTGCATTTCTCACCCTGAGAGGAGGGTAAGGTAAATCTGTAGATGTCTTTCTCTCCCTCTGTATGCAAAACAGGGATTTATTGAGCACATTTGTGCAGTGGTTTTGATGGGGAAATCCTTTCCTAGGCTGTACCTGACTCATCTGTACTGGATCTCATTTGAACCCCTGTACTCTGCTTTACCCAGCTCATCTTCCGGGGAAAAGCCAGGGACAGAGTCTGTAAGAAAGCTCTAAACTGGATTTGTGCTGTCCACCGCTGCGGTTGTGGGGAGGTGGGAGGAGAGATCTGTCTCCAAAACAGGGAAATGGTCAAAAGGATTGTGGCTGGGCTTAGTGCTAATGGCGAGAGGCTCCTGATGATGCTGGCGCTCACGAACCGCATGCTTGCTTTAGGAACTTGCGGGGCCAGAAGCAGAAGCCTGAGTATCGGGACTGGTAGCTGGTTCCCTTGCTGCAGGGCTTCCTATAATTTTTTTGTTCAGGATTTGGATTAAGATAATTGGAGTCAAAGGTGCTGAGGGGAGCACAGGGAGAAAAACAGTTGGAAATAAATCGAAGAGGGATTCGATGGTTTGGTCTCCTGGGGAAGGATATCAGCGCTATGAGTTGATGTCGCGGGAGATGCGCGTGTGGGACTGTCAGATAATACTAGCTCCTGACAAGGCAGTTCGGTTTTTTTTTTAAGGGATTCTGTGTTTTATCGGGAGATTAGCACGTAGTGCCCTTTGCAGCTGCCTGCTGCTGCGGACAGCAGAGAAATCCCTCCTTTTCTTATTAAGATGAGGCAGCAGCACATCAACCGCCTGGCCCCTCTGGGGAAGGCAGGGGCAGCTGGAGCAGCACCCAAAAGCTTGCAGCCCTCTTGTTTTTACCATCTCCTGACGGGGTTGAGAAAGGAAACAGTTTGGGGCCACGTCAGCAGCTGAACAAGAGACCTACAGAGAAAACCCACAAGGCTTCAGGAAGCCGTGGGTGACTCAGGTGGTGTTTTTTGCCTGCGTACACGCGTTCATTCAGTAATGTGCCATGGCAGCAGAAGTGCTCTTTTTGCAGTGGTGCCATTTTAGGAGTGAAATGCAAACCTCTGGTGTCCGGTTGTTTGTGGTGATAGGAAAGACTTGAGAAGCTTTTCCAGCTGGCGAGAGGTTAATTCAGGAGTCCCACTGCTGAGCCCTCAGATTGCTCCAGCCCTTGTTGGGCTCTGCGATCTCTTTCTAGGCTGAGAGGTGAAGGTGCGGATGGCTGGGACAAAGCAGGCAACTTCCCGAGAAGGTCATACCCTGCATGCCATGCTTCCTACCCCATCTCCCTATGGCAACAAAGAAAGCGACTTTAATTCAGCTGTCCTGTCTGCCTCACTGTGTCTTCCTCTGCACGGCAGCCGGCCTCACTGATTCCGTGTACAGTATTGCTGCAAAGATGTGGGAGATCCATGGGAGATGGATTGGGCACCACCTGGGTGCAGGTGCTCTGCTGTGCCATACGGAGCCTTAAGGAACGAATGTGTTATGGAAATGGGTGTCCCACTGATAAAGGATTACCAGTGAAACAGGCTTTATTCTGAGGAAACAAAGCGTTTTCAAGTTTCATGATGTTAAGTCCCACTGAAGCCTTCTGTTGGACACTTAATTTTAGCTACCTGGAGCACCATGGAGGGTAGATGCTCAGTGTGTTCCAAGGAGACACAGAGAGGAGAGGAATCTCAAAAACCACAATACTAAGTCCAGAGGAGCTGAGCAGTGTTGGCTTTTCACCAAAATTTTCTTTATGGTCTAGGAATTAAAAAAAAATATACTGTAGAAGCTGCTTGATAGCAACACAGAGCACCCAAAGTTTTGCTTCACGGCAAGCAGTAGTGGAAATCTGCCAGAAGTCAAAGGCTACGCTGAACAGGATTGAAGAATTTAGACCATCTGTCTGTGCGTTCCCAGGTTGTTTTCATGGCAAGTGAGAATAAAATGTAGCTGTCTTTAACATCAGCATCACCAGTAGAGTCTCCGGGAGTGCTGGGCACAGATCTGGCGTGCTTCAGAACAGCAGGCACCTCCAGTGTACCTCCCACCCTCCTCCTCCATCACCCTGCCCGGTGCAGCCGTTTGCTCCTTGGGGTGTACGAACGTGTTCTTGCCTTGTCTGCTGGCCAAAACCCAGCTGCTGTACATCACACGGGCAGCAAGTCTCTTCCCTCAGCTGTGCCAATGTCCACTGCTTAAACCTCTGGACAAGCAGGATGGATTGCAAGTTGATGGTTGGAGCAATAATAAAGCACTTAGCTTATCTCCTGCTGCCAGTTCATTTCCTGCTCCACACCACCATGCAAACCAAGTGCCTTTCCTCAGTGTTTGCCAGGAACAGTGCTTGCAAAGAAGAGCCCAGCCTGCAATCCCCAGAGCCACAGCTGCATGGGAATGACCTTACAGGTAAGGAGATGGGAAAGGGGTTGACCAAAACCTGACACTTCGGTGTCCTGAGCACTCTCTCCTAAGCGGGAGGATGTGCTATATGCTTCCTATGGAGATGTATATATACACACATGCACACCAGCAAAGCACTCTGCATGTATATACATCTGGTGTGTGGTGCTGGTATTACTGGACCTTGTTGTACTCAAGGGTCTGAGGCTTAAAATCATAGAAGCAAGGGAAGATCCTCAAACAACCCTTGACAGCAGAGATGAAACTCTGTGTTTTCCATGGTAACTGGAGACCCTGATTTGCTAGTGCTGATGCCACTAGCACTTGGCTTCCCAGACATCCCTGTTGCCTCTTCTTCCCTAGCTACAGGAGTCAAACAAAGGTAGGGACTCGGTGTGTAATTTGGCAAGGAGAAGGACTAATCAGTAGTACCTTTATCCTCCCTTTCCTAAGGCTTCTCTTGTGTGCACCAGGTGAGATGGGGAGAGAGCACCTTGACCGTGGTATCTCTGTTTTTCTCAGCTATCTAAAGGCTTTTGATGCCACATGTTGGTGTCCACCTCTTTGTCCCCCGCTTTGTTTTCTCTCTGCTATAAGAAGTGACGTCTTGCTTTAGTTCCTTAGGCTGATGTGCATCCTCTGTAGCTATGACTAATAAGCAGTGTGTCGAGCAGAAGCAAAGGGAACCCCATTCCTTGCAGGCTGGTGTCTAGCTTGTTGATAATCCCAAAGCATGACTTACTGTGCTGCAAGATGTGATTCAGTGCTTGCCCCGGATCAGGGAGCAAAACGTTGGCTGTGGGAATCAAGCACTTGTCTTGCCCAGCTGTATAAAAGCAATCAAAACCTTATCTCACTCATCTTCTAGGCTCCTCCTGTGGTCTGTGGGAAGAGAGATTGCAGGAGGTGATGCATTCTGGCCTAAAAACAGCACCTCTGGAGTACAGCTCACCCTGCCTGTTTCCCAGGGAGCCAGAAAGAGGGAAGTGAGGAGAACTACAGGTTCATGTTCCATTTGCCCCCCTCTCTCCAGCTGTGAAATGCTTTTATTCTGCAGTGGGATGGACTGTCTAAGTGTGTGTGATCCTCACAGTACCCCTCCACTGGCCTTCTGTGGCAGCCAGGCAACCTCTCACCCATCAGAGGCAGTGTCTTTTTTCAATCTCCTTTCCATTATTTCCCTTTTTTTTCCCTGATGAAAGCTTTCTAAAGGGCACTTGTGCACTGAATGCCCGTTGCCGATAATGCACGTTATGAAATCCAAAAGGAAGGTTTGAGATTAAATGCCACGCATTTCACAGTTGGGGAATTCAGAGAGCCTGGTTGATCAGTGCATCATAACTTGGGGGTTGACAGCTCATGCATAAGCAAACATGCATATGCACACACACACACCTGCACGCGTAGGGAGGCTTTTCCCCTGGCTTGGCAGCAAATAAAAGCAAAGTAAGGTTTGTATCAGCTCCTGGGGTGCGTGCGTGTGAAAGCCACAGGGTTTTTCAGGGCTGTTTGACCCAAGGACCATGCTGGCAAAAGCAGTCATAGTGCAGTGGGCTCCCCTCAGCATTCGTCCCCATGCAGCATCGTGGTGAGCCGTGGCTGCTTTGCTTTAATCCAGCCAGGAGAGAGATTGCTTCTCAGAGCTTCTGGAGTGTGCAAAAGTGATATCGATGGGAGGTTCACCTCAAGGTTGCCACAGTTCTTTCTCCTGTCAGCAGGCAGTGAAGACAGAAAAAAAAAGGTCATGCTAAGCTCAGGCTGGGAAGAGCATTTCTACCTCTGACAGGTTGCGTGTGATGATCTGAGTGCTGCTGGGGAGGCTGTAGCCTTCCTCAGCAGCACGGGGCATCACAAGCAGGAGTCGGCACTGGTGGGGTACAGTGCCTGGGTAGTTGTCATTAAAATGCTCTCTGTCTTCTGAGTGAAAGCCACAGAGCATGGGCAGTAGGTTTGCTTTTCATGTACAACTGGGAAAACTGAAGTCTGAAGAGGTTAAATAGCCTTGGTTGCATGGAGGGGCACAAGCACTGAAAAAAAAGTACTGGAAACAGCTGGATTTGCTGCCAGGTGCTTTGTTGCAGAAGAGAGCGATGCTTCTGGTTCCTCCTCGTTCTGGGGGGATGCTGAGGTGGTGGGGAGATGCTGAGGTTCTGGGGGTGCTGCAGGCTGATGCTCTGCAGACAGGTCCCCCTGCACCACCTGCTGACCCATGAGCCAGTTGCTGGAATTTCTTCCACGGTGGTCACCACTGACTTGCGAGTTAGCAAAGCTGTATCAGCAGCTCTTGAGAAGTTTCTCTCCTCTAAATCTGTCCTCCTAGCTCCTGTTTGCCCAACGTGGGGAATTTTGCATCTAACATTTTTAGCATTAACCTGTTGCTATAGAAACCACTAAAGTGTCAGAGGGAGATTTTTGCCACTTGAGGATAGGCTACCAAGTAGTCAAAAGTATGTGTTTTGTTGGGAGACTGCCTGCTCAGCAGCATCGTGAGCCCTCCTGCATGTCTGTGCTTATTTGCAGTCTAAGGAGGCACGAGGGGGTGATCAACTCGGAGCTGTAATTGTGTGCACATAAGCAGGGCTTCATCTTGGCAGGTTGTTTAGGGAGGAAGTGAAGATGAGTTCCCAAAGGTGCAGTGGTGGGTCCAAGCGGTGTGCAGGGTGGTAGTCCAGGTCCTGCAGAGAGAGGGAAGGTGCGCTCGGTATCTGGCACAATAAATGGTTAATCTTGAGGCAGGGAGTCTGGGACAAACTGCTCCTGGAGCTCCTCTTTCCCCAGAGACTAAAGTAGAGGTGAGTGCCAAAATACTCATCTGGTCTGGCAGCTGGCAGCCGGAATCATCTTTACTCGCCAGCCTTCAGAGGTCGTCACTGTGCAGTGGGACCCAAAGTAAGGCCACACAAATCAAACCCTAGCTTTTATGTCTGTATTTATAGAAAAAAAAGATAAACTTGATTTATTAATATCTATTTTATTATAAGTGATACCTATTTATATAAATAATATGCTCTTGCAGGCTGTGGCTGTGACCGTGTGCTACGGGAAGTGCTCTGTAACATGGGGTTGGTGACAATTCAGCTGTTGATGGATGATCACTGGGGCCATTTCACATGGTGCCTGATTTACTGGACTTCTCTGTAGTAGAAGCCAATTCTGTTGCTTGCACGACGAGAAGTGTGAGTCCTGTGAGTGCAGCATGCCTGGGACTCGGGAAAATGTCCTGCCTAGAGCAAAAGGCAACCTCCCCGCTTAATGCAAATTTATTCCTCTGCCCTTTTTCCCCTGCTTTGTGCGTGCCTAGACTGTACATCTGGCCCTATCCAGACTATGGGAGAAGAGGAACCCTTTGTTCCCTACAAAAATGGAAGGAAAAAGAGTCTGATGGTGCTGGGGCATCCTGCAGTAGCTGTTCTCAGGCTGGGACTGCAAATCCACCCATGAAATGGGGCAGGAACCTGCTTTTGGAGTTCCAGGGTGGCACAGCCCTACTCATTTCATCTTCATTTCATAGTTGTAGAGATGTTGTTTGTTTGTGAAATTGCAGTAGTTGCCATGTGCTGGGTAAGCTACTGGATTGCAGATAACAAAATAGTGTTGTGGAGATGTAGTTCATGTTCTCTTGGGGGAGAATTTATCAAGAATTGCTTTGTAATCACCATCTTGGTGACAATATACAGAGGGATGCTGTGTTCGTGTGTGGCTGAGGGGACCAAATTTCCCAGATGGTAATTTTTTTATAATTTCCTTTCAAAAGGAACACACCTGGTAGATTGTTGGGAATAAAGGGCATTGGCTTCCTGGAGGGTTTGTGAGTGGAAATTGGTCAAGTGTATGGGGGTATAGAAAGAAAACTGGGGCAGGTTGAGGTTTTTGGGGGAAGAAGTGCCAAGAAGTTCTGTTTTCCTGTGATGATCCAGTATTCATCAGTGCCGTGGGTATGCAACATGTGTCTGGACTTTTTTCTGGTTGTGGGGTGACTTTCCAGAGAGTTTTTCCATCACTGGATGCATTCAAGACCGGGTTGGATGGGGCTTTGAGCAACCTGGTGTAGTGGGAGGTGTCATGGCCCATGATAGCAAGTTGGAACTTGATGATCTTTCAGGTCCCTTCCAACCCAAACTATTCTATGAGCCTATGATTCTCTGAGCCTGTGTCATTTATCAGGTGTGAGGACATACCAAATTGCATCAGATTTTCTGTAAAACCAACCTTTCTTACCCTGTTTGGCTGCAGGGCTCTCCTGGCCTTTTCAAGCTGCTATTTTCCAGTAGCAAGGGTTGATTTACTCAGGTTTTGCTGGTTTTCTAATTGTTGTGTGTGTGTGTGTGGGTATTATTTTTCCTTCTAATGTTTCCCTGTAGAAATCATCTGCAGGACAGATGGCCCACAAAGCTTCTGTGACTGTCTCCCACAAACACCTGTCTAAGGCAGCTGGGAAATCAAAGAGGAATTCTTCTCTTTTAATGCCCTTAAAGAAAACCAGCACCCGATCCCAATACATCTTCTTTTCTTCTCTCTCCATTTTCTCTGGAAAACTTGAATGCTCTTTGGTAGCCATCCAGGTTGAAGGTGGGGGGCTGGGTGCTGGCTGAGGCTGGGACATGGTTGCCTTTGTAGCAATGGGCTGCTGTGGCTGGCCGGACTGAGAGCCCCCGCAGTGGGAAGGAGGAGGGTGATGGAGGGGATGGACTCGCATGTTGCTAATAGAATCACAGAATTGTTAAGGTTGGAAGAGACCTTTAAGATCATTGAGTCCCACCATTACCCCAGCACTGCCAGGTCACCACGAAACCGTGTCCCTCAGTACCACATCTACCCAGCTTTTAGATCCTTCCAGGATCAGGACTCCACCTGCCCTGGGCTGCCTGGGCCAGGATGCCTGTTTACAAAGGACTTTTGCTTTTTGTTGTTAATTGCGTGTAGGGGCAGGAGATCTACTGTCTAGGTTGATAGGCCTTTCCTAGGGAGCCCACAGCATCCCTGTGCCTGTTGGAGTCACTCCAGGAAGCAGCAGGTCTGTGGCAGGGTTGGCAACAAACCTCTGGTAAGAGACGGTTCCTACTGGTGGTGCAAAGAGCCTTCTGTACTGGAAGGGCTGGTGTTTGCAGGGGAAGGGAGTCCCATGTACCTGGCTTGCTGCAGGTGAGACATCTGAAGCATCCCCTGTTGCTTGGGTATGCAGACAGCGCCAGACGGAGCAGGGGGAGCAGCCCCAGGGTGCTGCTGTGGTGTCTGACTGATAATTGTTTTTACTACCTGAGCATCAGGTTATTTTTAGCTTGATCAAGTTTCATACCCTGCAGGTTTCTGAGGCTTCCTGATCTGCAGAAACTGCTCTGGGAGGGTTTCTCTCCTCTAGGGTGGAGAATGTGCACCCCTCATCCAAGGCATGGGTTGCAGTATCTTGCAGCAAATTGTTCTGTTGTTGGTTTAAGGTGTGTTGCTAGCCCAGGATGTGCAAAGCTGTGTGCTGCAGCTGGTGTGGGAGAAATCCACGGAGAGATGGGGTTAGTGATCATGGAATCATCATAGAACGGCTTAGGCTGGAAGGGACCTTAGAGATCACCTAATCCAACGTCCCTGCCATGGGCAGGGATGCCTCTCAGCTAGAGGAGGTTGCTCAATGCCTCATCCAGCCTGGTCTTGAACACCTCCAGGGAGGGGATGGACCGCTGCCCCTGGCTTGTGGCAGAGAGGGCCTCATCATCTAGATCTCTGGTCTGGATACAAATCCAGGCTGGGATCTGGTTCAGTCGCCATGGGTTTGGGATATGCAGTGGCAGAAATACAGCATGAATCACAGAACAGAATCAGAGAATGGTTTGAGCAGCACAGCTCTGGTGGAGGTACCATTCAGCATCCAGCCTTGTGAAGGTGGGCCTGCCTGGAGCGGAAAGGATTGCAGAAACTGTGGTAAAAAAACAATGAAAAAGAGGTCGAGCTCTTCTTTTTGACACATCGCTCACACACTGGGTTTTGTGTGAAGATTATCTAGATTTGAGTACCCACATTGTGGTGATTTGAGTCAGCAAACTCCAGGCATGATAAACCCTACAAACTTTTATGCTAGCAGCTACTTTTTGAGCTTCTTGCCTTGTGCTTGAGTGTGGGCATAAGTATCCAGCTTCCACCTTCCTCCTGGGCAGTTGTTTTCTGTTGTCCCTCTTCTGAAATATTTCTAGACCCTGGCTGTTGCCTCTGGCTCTCTGCTGCCTTTCCAGGGACCTGGGGTGAGTTACACAGTGGAATAAATGCAAAAAACCCCACAGCTAAACCAACCCTCCCCTGCAAGCATAAAGAATCTCTTATATGAACAACCACAGGGAAGGGTTTTTTCCTGTGAGAGGGAAATCCCTCGCAAGGCAGCCGGACAACGCTTGCGTGCACGGTGCCAAAATAAGCAGCCCCACATTTCATGACTCCCCAAAGACTCGTGAGATCTTTAGACACAAGCGTGAGATCTCCTCCTGGGGCAGCCGTGGGAAGCGCTTGTGTCCTGCTGAGCCAAGATGAAATGAAGACGGATCAGAGGAAAACGTGCTCTGAAACAGAGGTTTTCCAGGGGTTTCTGATTGCAGAGTGATCTCATGGGACTCTTGGCACCACTACCTTTGTGCCACCATGCCAAGGCAGAAGTGTTCTCTTCCACTGTAGCTTCTGTCCATTATCTTTGTCTTGTTCTTATCCCAAATAGTAGCTGTAGTTTCTAGTCGCTGTCGTCTTCCATTTTCCAGAAAGCACTGTCCCCTCAAGGGAAGTCTTGCCTCTGGCTGCTTCTTGTTCAGGGATGCAAATAAATACATGAGACTTGTGTGGTGTTTGGCCTGAAATGGCAGCAGAAGGGTGTTATGTATGGCACAGGGAAAAGAAAAAAGGCAAAACTTCACTTAGTGACTTTAATTCCCCCAGCCTGGGAAGCATTTAATTCCCCTAAGCTGGGAAACAGAAAAGAAGGGCATTGCCTCATGCTGGGATAAGCCAGACTGTGGTTTGTAGGTCAAATGCCTGTGCTAAAGCCACACTGCTCTGAATTTGCTTTTTTTGCCTTTACTCCTCCACAGATCCCGATGACGGCAGGACCACCCTGAGATGAACTGCCCGTAGCCATGATGAGGAGCCGTCTGCCGGCCTAACGGGAACATTTTGTGGCATTGCTTCCACCTTTTTTTTTTTTTTTTCTCATTTTTGTTTTTTTTTTTTAATAAGTTTTTCTTCTCCTGAACCTCGTGATAAATTTCATGTGACGGCGGAGCTGCTTCCCTTGCCCTGTCTTCACCACCTTGCTGCCAGGGGCTGGGTGGGGGAGGGCCACCAGCATGGCAGCGAAGCAGCCCCCACCGCTGATGAAGAAGCACAGCCAGACTGACCTGGTGAGCAGGCTGAAGACGCGCAAGATCCTGGGGGTTGGCGGGGAAGATGACGACGGCGAGGTCCATCGCTCAAAGGTGAGGGCAGGGGAGAAGAAAGCATGCAGGCAGTAATGCTGGAAAAGGGAGCTTCTGCTCGGGCAAACCAAGGTGGTAGTGGATTTGTTTAGCATCTTAACTTCTGCAGCCCCTTTTGCGAAAAAGGCTTCCAAGCTCCATGGGGCTGCTGTGAAGGCAGGATCTAGAGTACAAGTCTTGTGAGGAGTGGCTGAGGGACCTGGGATTGTCTCAAAGCAGCCTTTGGCAGGGGTTGGGACCAAGGGGTCACAGATGAATCACTTTTCCAGGTCCTCTTGCCAGCCCTCTCATAGGTAAACTCCTACATGGGATTAGATGTGCAGTTTTGGGCTGGTGAGTGCGGCCTGAAGGCTGGGGAAGGGTCTGCTCAGTCACCTTCTGTCTTCTGTTTGAATTTCAGATCAGCCAAGTATTGGGAAATGAAATCAAGTTTGCTGTCCGGGAACCACTGGGGCTCAGGTAAGAAGATACTGGGCTACCTTGGAGCTGTGTCATCTGTGGGCCCTTGGCCACAGCATCGCTGACAGCTCTGGCCACCAATACCAGCACTGCTGCTGTACCAGCATCGCTGCTTCCTGGAGAGGCTTCTTGGGGTCCATGGGACCAGACCAGCTCTGCTTTCCTCCCCTGTAAATCAGCCTGAGGCCCTCAAGCTCAAGCAGGTGCTGAGAACCACAGGGGCTGCATGGGGCTGGAGGAACTCCTGATCTCAAGGATGACAGGGTGGTCCATCCTGTGGGGACCTTCCTTCTGCACCATCCTCTTGGCAGGGTCATTTCCCTCCCTGGCTTGGGTGAGAGAGCTTTTGGCTCTTGTCTTGGGCACTGAGGCTGGCCTGCAGGTGGAGGCTGGAGCGATTGGGTTCTGGGGTGCTGAGTCCTCCCATAGGAGGATCATGGCTGCCTTGGTTGTGTGAGGAGGGAGGATGAAGGCTGATGACTGAGCGGGCAGCCAGAAATGCTTTACAAAGTACGAGTGATGCAATCTTCCCTGTGCTCACAACAGGTTTTTTGTCTTCCCTCTCATGCAGGGTCTGGCAGCTGGTTTCCGCTGTCATGTTTTCTGGGATCGCCATCATGGTAAGTGAGGGGCATGGTCATGGGCACCACCAGCTTCCAGCTGCCAAAGGGGTGGCTCCTCAGCTCCCAGCATCTATCCCCCTTCCTCTGCCTCCTCCAGCTGCTTTCTGTTGCCAGGCCTTTGCCCCGTTGTGGCTCGGTAATGGGCTTTGTCAGCAGCACCCTTGGCAGTTTGTTCCCATCACTGGAGTCTGTTTTCATTGTCAGGGTCATAAACCACATGCAGCACAGCAGCCTTGTCCACAGAGACCAGCCACGAAGCCAAGTGCTGACACATTGATACTTCTTGCACCTCCTTAATTTCTAATTTCCTGGCCAGCAGCTCCTGTCCCATAAAACCTTGATGTCAGTGCGCCACTGCTGTCCAAGAGGGCACGTTCTGATGGCCCTGGCCAGTGCACATTGCTGAATCTCTCCCTTGCTTCTGCCAGGCCCTTGCTTTCCCTGACCAGCTCTACGACGTCGTCTTCGATGAGGAACCAGTGAGCAGCAAGACTCCCATCCGGCTCTATGGAGGAGCCCTCCTCAGTGAGTGCCTACCTGGGGCACGCCAATGCCTGGTGGAGCCAGGGGATGGGGGCCAGAATGGCAGGAGGGGGCAAAGCCTGTGCCCAGTTGGGGAAGCGCTGCTGGAGAGCAGAACATCTGCTGTTAGCAAAGATAATGTTTAGGGGTATTTTGTAAAGGTCAGCTACTGTGGTTTTTTCCTACTAGGGGTTCAGGCTGGCTGCATGCAGGGTAGGAGGGGCTGTGCCTGCTCTAAATATCTGGGGGTGTACCCCAAGGGCCCCAGCAATGGGAGGTGGGAGATGGTCTGGGAGATGGAGTGACTGAGGGACCTGGGGTTGTTCAGCCTGGAGAAAATGAGGCTCGGGGGAAACCATCTAGCTCCCAGCAACTCCCTGAAAGGAGGCTGGAGCCAGATGGGGTTGGTCCCTTCCCCAAAGCACCAGGGCAAGAGGAACTGGCCTCAGGTTGCACCAGGAGAGGTTTAGGTTGGACATGAGGAAACAACTTATTCCCCCCAAGGGTTGTGAAGCCCTGGCCCAGGCTGCCCAGGGCAGTGGTGGAGTCCCCATCCCTGGAGGGGTTTCAAAGCTGTGGAGATGTGGTGCTGAGGAACATGGTTTAGTGGTGACCTGGCAGCACTGGGTTAACAGTTGGACTTGATGATCTTAAAGGTCTCTTCCAACCAAAATGACTCTATGATTCTGTAGTGTGCTGGGCTGCATCAGTGTGCAGACCCTCCTTGTGGGAGTGGGAGGAGAGAAGGGGCTGGCGACAGAATCCCAGGAAGGCCCTATGCGAGGGGCCAAGAGATGGGAGGGGAAAGACAAGAAGTTGAGAAAAGCCTGGATAAATGGTCTCAAAAAGAAAACAATCTGTGGAATTAAAACATGCGGTTTGCATAGCTCTGCACCCTGTGCTGCAGCTACCGCTGCTCCCAGGCTGCAGGGACTGTACCTTCTGGGCCCTCCCTGGGGCTGGCACACTGAAAGGTGGTGTCTACCGACAGAGGGCAAGGGGGTGCTTGCAAGGGTGGCTTTTTTTTGAGGGGTGGGGGGTGCAGTTTGGGCTGAGAGTGGTCTGTGGATGGGCTGTGGTCCAGGCTCCTTCCTGCAGCCTGCAGCAGCACCTGGTGGGGATGGCGGGTGGTGCAGCCATCTCTCAGATGCAGACCTCCATTCCTCCATCCCTTCATCACTCTGTCCATTCCTCCATCCTCCCATAGGAGGCCAGACTGGTCCACCTGGGAGCGAGTGGGTGGCTGCTCCTTCCCACTGTTCCCCCTGGGCAGCTGTGCTCTGCCGTCCCTCCTCAGGTATCTCACTCATCATGTGGAATGCCCTCTACACAGCCGAAAAAGTAATCATCCGCTGGAGCCTGCTGACCGAGGCGTGCTACTTCGCCGTGCAGTTCCTGGGTGAGTGCCTGCAGCCACCTAGGAGAGAGGAGGAGGAGGATGGAGAGGATTGGGATGCAGGCTGCAGACCCCCATCAGGCGTAGAGAAGGGAGAGGTGGAGGTGGGCAGGACAAGTGGTGTGAGTGGTGGGACCCATTGTTTAGCTGGAGCCTTCAGCTCTGGTGGAGTCAACTCCAGGCTGTGGGTGATGCCCTGGGAGTCACAGTGGGTTCGCAGTGCTGTGTCTGCCTCCTGTCTGGCACATCCGTGGGGACACATGCACTCCAGCTGTCCCTGTGCTGTTCCTGACCTGCTGGAGGTGGCTCCTAAAACCATCCCTGCCTTCACAGCTAGCACAGGACATCTCCTGGAGTGGGCTGCCTCAGTGCTGGGGCCAATGAGAAAAAATTGTAGCAACCCATGCTAAAAGTTGCTAGTGGTGACCTGGAAGAGCTGGATTAAGGGTTGGACTTCGATGATCTTAAAGGTCTCTTCCAGCTGAAACTATTCTGTGATTCTATCTGCTCGAGTGACCGTGCTGGACTGGTGCTGCCTGAATGCGGGGCTGCCTTTGCAGCAAGGTTTCTACGAGAGCTCTGGGGACCGTGGGTGTGAAGGCAAGGTTTCTACGAGAGCTCTGGGGACCGTGGGTGTGTGGCTGCCTTCCTGGCTGTGAAAGCAAGCTGGTGAGGTGCCTGCGCCGCGGGTTCAGCGTGCCTGTGAGCCTGCGCTGAAAGCCGCTGCCTTCGCAAGGCTCAGCAGGTCTTGCGGAGACGCCGCAATAGAGGGCAGCAGAAAACAGCTTTGTGCTATGTGCCTCTGTTTGGTTTCTCCTCACCAACCTCTTGCCTTGTCTCCCTCCTCCTCCTCCTCCTCCTCCTCCTCCTCCTCCAGTGACTACTGTCTCCCTGGTCGAGAGCAGCCGGATCGCCACGGGTGCCATGCTTCTCATGGTCAGCCGAGTCCTCTTCATCCTCATCAGCATTTATTATTATTACCAAGTTGGACGCCGTCCCAAGAAAGTCTAATTCCTGGGCTTTTTGTCATGGGAAGGGTGGGAGGGGGGGTTTGTGTCGGTAATTTTGCGTTACAATTTTTTTTTTTTTTTAATTTCTTTTGGTTAGTCCCTTTTGGTTCTAAAGTGGTTTCCTTCTTTTCCACTTACCGGCATGAATCAGTGTGTAACCCGGTGCTGGTGGCATTGCCAGGTGAAATTGTGGGGGGGGGGGGAACAGGCTCAGGCAGAACCCCCAGCCCCTCTGCAGGAGGTGAGGAGCAGCGGGAGGAAGGCTCATGTGGGCCTGGCAGGCTCAGGGAAAAGAGCTGGTTTCCCTGGGGGGAGCTGGCCAGTGGGATCACAGGCTCTGAACCCCTTGGAACAAAGCACAAAATAAGACCAGCACATCGAAACCAAATCCCTGAAGGGACAGGGAGGCAATGAAGGACTCGGCTACTCCCCTTGGTCACCCTGCCTGGTGGAGCATGGCCTTGTGTACAGCCCTGTCCCCTTTTGGCAGCAGGTGCCAACTGTCCAGGGAGCTGGATGGGGCTGGGTTGAGTCCAGCACTTTGGAAACAGCTCTTCTTCCCTTGCTGCCGGCGGGATGCTGAGCAAAGCTTGGCAGGAGCCAGAGCGAAAGAGGAGGGAGACCTTTTGCATGTTCCTTACACAGGGACCAGCACCACGAACAGCTTGAGCTACTGTGAGAAGCGAAGGATGCTGTCAGAAATAGCCCATTGAGCACAAAGACATCCCATTTCTTGGGATGGTTTGTGAAGATTCTAGACTGGGGGGGGGGGGGGGGGGGTCCTGTTCCCTTCACCCCAGAGCACTTCCCATGGTTTACTGATGGTGGGTGTGAGGCAGCGGTTGATGCTCTAGTTGAGCAGGGGCTGGAGTGCTGGTGTGGTTAGTGCTGGTAAGAGCAGAGCGAGCACTGGAGGGGCTGCTTGGAAGAGGGAGCAGCCCCCAGGGATAAGCCCCAGCTGAGGGAGGTGGTGGTCCAGCTCTGCTAGTGTGTAGGCATCACAGCTCTTCTGTCTTGGAGAACAGAGGACCAAAGGTTGTAGCATTGAGACTTAACTGGGGTGGAGAACAGCAAGGGGTGTATGGAGGCATGTTGCCTTCTTTAGCTCAGTCAAGGGTAGACTAAATGTGCTTTAGTATTCACTGGCCAGTTTCTCCAACATTCTTCCGTGCTTAGTGGCATTGGCTGCCCTACTTCCTGGCGCTTTCCTTGCGGATTATCCCTGTCCACAGGCTGGAGGCGGCATTTATTTTGTTCTCCATGGGACTAAAGCCAGAAGTTCTGTGTGCAGGATATGGACTTCTTACCCATGCACTACCACACTGGAGCAAAGTGTGCCCTGGAATAGAGCCGATGTCCCAAAATCCTGATAGAAGGATGCCTACACAAACAGAGCTGGTGTGAACAACAGCCCTCAAGCCTCTGGTGAGACTGGCAACTACAGCTATTGCTGTTTAATATCTTAGTAGAGTTAGAAGGTGGTAGTGGGTAGTCACTGTATGTTGTGTTCGTGCTTTTGGCATTTAGAAGCAGCCTCATAAACTCGGGACACCGCGTGCGTTGTACCTGCTGGCCGTGCAAAATGTCTGTCAGGCAAGAACGTTGCCAATAGTTGAGCCAGGAAACATCACAACTGTAATTTATTTGTTTTTTTTTCCTAAGAAGTAAATCAAACAGAGAGGCAACATCCAACAGCAGGATAGATGCTGGGGCATCCCAACAGCACGTGCCTGCTAAGCTGCCTTCAGCATGTCCAAAATACGATAGTGAGTGACTGAAACTTATATTTAGGAGGAGACTTCGTCTTCAGGTGGAAAACTTGGGCTCTAGGAGCAAAACTTCCCTGTGAGGCAGGAGATGATCGAGTGCAGCCTGGGGAGCGTCACAGATGAGACGGAGCAGAGCTGCGTGTGGGAGCTAGAGCATGGCACGCCAAGGCATCACTTGCACAGGCAGCCACAATGGCTTCACTTGGGCTGTAGATGTTGGTATATGTACATAAAGCTTGATTCTTTGTGTTTGTGGGGGGGGTCACATGAATGTACACACAGACTGAGCGTTGGTTTTTGGGGGGTGGGAAATTATATTTGTAGGAAAGACAAGTAAAACTGACTGTGGCAAGAGCAATCTTGCAGAAGAAGGAACTGGAGGGTCTTAATGCTGCCCTCCCACCTGTGTTGGCTACAGGTCTTAGGATCTTGGTGGGTCCATAGATGGCTGCTTGATTAGTGTACCTTAAAATGTCACCCAGCATGGGGGAGAAATGAGTTCTTGTACTATGAGAGCAGTTCTCCAGAGACTTCTTGATGGTTAAATCATGTAAGAGGGTAGGGGAAGCAGTTACAGCTTTCCAAAGGAACTTAAAATTGGGTGAGGTCAAATTCCTCTGGTCCCCTTGCTTAGCAGCTGCCTTTGCAAAACTTAAAGCAGGGAAACACTTCTAGTTTTGCCACCCAGTATCTTCTGCTCTGTCAGAGCAAAGCCTGAGGCAGTGGCCATCTAAGAGGTTTCATGCAACTTGGTACCTAGTCCTGAAAAGGGAGAGATGAAGTTGTTTTATTTTCATGCTTCTTGCTCCATCTTGCTATAAATGGATGACATAGAAAGTAGGGAAGTGGACAGGGGCTCTACACCTGAATGAGGACGGGCAAATAGAGGCCCCTGTCTGTCAACAGTTACAAAAAAGGCTGTGGTCCCTGGCATGGTCCCTTCTCAGAAGCAAGGTGCTGCAGGAGAGACATGCCCAGGCTCATCCGAGGAGGTGAAGTTGTAGCAGATGAGGTCTAGGAGGGAGTTCCTCAGGGTGGCTTGATGATGGAGCCCCAGCAGAGCACCAGGAAAGAGCTGTGGCTGGTTGGCTCGTGTATGGGGGAGAAAGGGAGGAGGATGCTAAAGGAATCAAAAGCCTGAGGCATCACTTCAGGCTCTGCTACTGATCTGCTGAGGAAAAACTCCATCTCCACAGGCCTCAGTTTCCTTATCTGTTAAGTGGTGAGAAAGGCCTTGGACCAAGGGAATCCATGTGCTCTGAGCAGGCACTGGCCAACCCCTTTTCTCTGCCACAAATGGACTCAAACCCTTGCATTCATAGAGCCCTCGCTTTTGAGGGTGAAGAAAGCTCATCGTGAAGAAAGCTCATTGTTCATATAGCTCCCTCCATCGCCTTATTTCTGCCTCACCACCATCGGGCGAACTGGAGCTGGTGATGGAGGAGAGACTCAGGCTGGCCAAAGCTGGCCTCTCCTTTCTGATCAAGGTTTTTTTACTTGGGGTGGGGTGGGGCAGGGGAGAAGGGGACACTTGAGTTTATACCTCATTTTAGCTGCTGTACCTGGGTTTGTTCTTTCTCCTCTGGTAAGAAAGTAGCTGTACTTAACACCAAGCAAATAGTGAAAATTAAAGCTGTTTCACTTCACCATCACAATATCTTTCTTTTATTTTTTTTTTAATTTATTTTTTTTTAAGAAATGCACACAAAAACCGTGCAGAGAGTGCTTCAGGCTTGTGTTCTGCTTTATATTACCCCAAAACAAAAAAATTTCCTTTCAATATAAAAAAGCATTACAGTAGGGAATACAGGATAAATTAGCTCCACTATCTAATAAAAAGAACATTTACAGTTTGGTTTTTTTTTTTTTTTTAAAATAGATTTCAAACATTATTTCACAGGCAGCCCTTTTCCCAGGCGTTCATGACAGTCACTTCAGCATTAAATACTGGTGGGGAGGCAGGGGCAGGGCAAGGGGCTGTGGGCTCCTGGGCACAGGCTTCTCTCCACTACATCCATCCCAGGTGCTCCGGCTGTGATCACCATGGAAGAGGTCTCCAGCCTGCTCAGGGCTCTACAGCTTGAGCCCCTGACCATCAAAATACCAGAGCTGTTAAATATAAAAATACAGTTGCTTTGCCTGCTTACTGCCCTGAAAAATTACTGGACGACAGAGGGGACAGCCCCGTGACCAAGGGACAAACCCAACAATTGGATGTGCTTTGCCATACAGCCAGTCAACTTGCTCATGAAATTCCTCCTGCAAATTCCTTCTGCCCATTGCCAGCTTCCACAGGTCCTCTCCAACTTGCAGCAGTCTTTACAGCTCTCTCTAGGTCTTGAGAGGTGCTGCCTGGCTTTTGCTGGGGTTTCAGGCTCTGCTCCCAGTTTCAGAGAGGATCTGAAGTCTTCAGAAAATGGGGGTTCGGACAAGGTACGAGAGGAGAACCAGCTGTGCAAAGGCTGGGGTGACAGAGGAGTAAGAGATCTTTCTGAAGGATCCATTAGGGAGAGTGGGAAAGCAAGAAGGCTAAAACCAGACAAATCAAGTACAGACTTAGGAAAGCCAAAGAGAAACCAGATAGCAGAGACGTCACTTCAGGCTCTGGCTGCTTTGGTCCAGTTCTCCCAGCTCCAGACAGTTTTATCCCCGTGCCACTGGTGGCAGGAAAAGGCTTCAAGGCTTTGCCCATCCCCTTCCCCCCCTTCAGTTGCCCACCATGCACAAATCCAGGTATTTCACCTTCCAGGCCTTCGCATAATAAGCCGGGGGGGGAATAATAAAAAAATAAATCAGAAACTGGGGGAGGCGGCTCCACTTCTCGCTCGCTCACCTTCCATTGATAGACCATCTCTGCTGCTGTTTTTGTTCCTCCCCTGGAAACTGCTCTCCCAGAAACCTGCTCCTGAGGCAGAAGCAGAGGAGATAAGCTCGCCTTTCGCTCAGGCCATTGCCTGCAAGACGAGAGGAGATGCAACAGCCTTTTCCTATCTGAAGCACAGCACCTGCTGTTGGGTGCAAGCACCGCTGGGTTTTTTGGCTGGCGACACCGTTTTCCTTCATTGAACAACAGACCAGAATTTAATGCTTAAAATGCCTCATTAAAAGAAGGTCCAGGGGGAAATGGTTCAGAAAAGCTTTCCACAAGGTTTAATGCAACATCTGAGGCCGCTCAGCAGCCCTGGCTGCCCATTTCCTTGCTGGAATATGCTGACTGCATCCTGGGGGGTCTGCAGCTTGACCTGCCTGGGCCCTCTCCTGCTGCTGAGCAAACTGTCGTTCTCAAACAAAGCTTGGGAAAGCTTCATTTAGTATTTAGCCAGGATCTTAATCTGTTATGGCCCAGGCTTTCTGCCGCTTTCCTTCCTTTCTTCCCTGTATCCCAGGCAGTGCCACTGGGAGAGCCCGAGGGACACGGCCCCTCGGGTGTAAGGGAAGAGCCACCCAACGTACCTGCTGCTGCAAAGCCAGGGTGCGAGGCTCCCGCTTGGCTTCTCACCGCTGCCTTCTGCCCCCTCCCACTTCCTTGCCCACGGTTACAGCTTTTCACAGTGGCTGGTTTAAGCCTACAGAAAATTGCTCCATAATCTGAGCCTATAAAATCTGTAAAAAGACCTCAGCTAAAGAAGAAACCACAGCCCCTTCTGTCCTCCCCCGAGTAAAAGGAGTTTGGGGTCAGTGAGTGACCAGATGAAAAATTAAGGCAACAGGGGTTGATGCTTCCAGAGGAGAGAAACCAGTGTCCTCTCTGGCTAGATAACCATGACCACTGGAGCAGCAGCTGGAGCGGTTTGGGTGCACACTTGGTGCTCTCAGAGTTTGCCTGAGGGGGTCCTCAGCACCTCCATCTTATCCCTAACCAAGGTCCAGTCCCAGGCATCTTTCTCCAGTTCACTTACAAATGATCAAGTAGATGACACATTAGTTAAACGTCCAACTATCTCAAGGGAGGAAACCCTATCAGCTAACAAATAGGCAGACTAAACCAATCCTGACCTGATGCTTTTGTCACGAGCCTGTGGGAGAATCTTGGGGGAACCCTCTGAGCAGAAATGATGCCACAAGACTGTCTTCAGGCCAACAGTGTGGGAGCAGCTGACAAAGATCAGCCTCCTCCATCCATCCATCCATTCTCCCGCCCCTTAGGGGTGGAAAACGTGTAGGAACCACTGTAAATACTTACGCCAAAAGAGCACCACAAACCCCTTTTTTTCTTTTTTGCAAGGATGAAGGGAAAGGCAAAGGCAGACAAGATTTGAACACTATTTCCTCCCCTTCTTGGGAAGGCAGCAGTGAGCCTTGACCAGAGCCCTTATTGTTCCCTGGAGATGGGAACACAGCAGGGAGCCATTTGGTCTCTTTTTCACAACAATGAACAGTAAATCTTAGTGAAAATAGAAAGGTAGGCACCAAACTCTTGGCCATCAGTCTTAGCTGCATCCCATCACTAGGTGCGATCATGCTTCCCCAGCTTGGGACTCTGGAGAAGAGTCAGCCTCACTGAAGCGCTTGACTTCTCTGACCAGTTTCAGATGATGGGGGGCAAAGCTTCTGCTGAAGAACGTGTCACGTTTTCATTCTGCAACTGGGAATTCAATTAAAAGCCAGAACCATGCAAATGCCCTGCTTCTCGAGTGATCCAGGAGCGCTCGTTTCAAACCCGCCTGGACTCACAGACTTCAGCCAAGCTGTCACTTTACCCAGCCCCTGCATGTCTGTTCTTCAGTCAAAAACATGATTGCAAAGTCAAAAAGTTCTTCAGTCAAAAACAAGTTGCAAAACATCACCCGCGGGCTTTGCAGGAGAGGCAGCTGCACTCATCCTCCTGCTCCCTGCTTTTGGCTCCGTGAGTCTCTAGTGCAATCGGCCGTGCTGGGCTCCTGCTCCACGGCTGCTGCGGGTGGCTCTGGGCAAGGGCCCGGTGTACAGTGTAGTGCACATCACCTCAAAGTTCCAGCCCCTGAAGTACAATCCTTTGGGTCTTCCATATTTACACCCCCCTTTTTTTTTTTTTTTTTAATTCTTCCATCCCTCCCCCCAACCCCCAGCCCCCATTTTGTTAACAAAAATAAAGTTTTTTGGATGTTTTCAGGTTTTGCTTCCTCTGATTCTCCTTCTTTCTTCTGAGCGTGTGGGGAACATGGTGGTTCATGGGCCACCTCTTACTGGATCCCCCGAAACAGACACATAGCAAAGATCATGGCGAACAGCTGGGAAGGGGCAGGGGGAGACGAGAGGGTGAAAACAAAACAGAGAACCACAAGAGTCAGCTGCATCTTCCAGAAGACTGACAAAGCCCTCCCTGACCCCAGGACTACTCCCTCCTGCCCAGCCATCAGCGATGCAATGAGGGAGACCCTTCCACCACCCACTCTGGAAAACCTTGTTGGTTTTTTTTTTGCCTGAAAGTGATCCCCTGCTCCTTTCCCCTGTCCCCTCAAGCCTTTCATGGCTATGGCAGCAGCCTGGCTTTAGCTCCCAGCCCTGGTGTCACAGGGGAGCAGGCTCCGTGGTCCCTGCTCCAGGGGTGCTGCTGGAGGGAGGGCAGGCAAGCAGTTCTGCAGGGCCCTGGGGCAGGTGGAGCATCCCCAAAGCCCCTGTGGCCACCACGGTGGGGCCCAACACAAGGCAGCACCGCAGGCACGCGGCACCAGCCCTCTCCCTGCTTTGTGTGGCGAAGGACCAAGCACCTGGCTCTTTCCAGGTAATGAAACCCACAAGTCAAAAGCCTGCTCGCAGTTTGCAGGATGCCTCCCCTGGCAGGGGGGAGCACCTGCCTGCCTGCCTCACTGCTGGGCATCAGCCAACGCGGCTTTTCTTCTAGTCACCCAGTGGTAAGTACCTCAATAGCCAACACTCCGATGGCAAGGGCTCCTGCCAGGTACACATAGGTCTCAAAGGAGTTCAGGATCACAGTGTAGCAGCCCTAGGAAGGACAAAAAGTGGTGAGAGATCCAAGCAGCAGATCACTTAGTTCTCACAGACCAGCCCTCCTCAATATAGAAGCATCACAAAAGGGTTTGTGCTGGAAGGGACCTTTCAAGGCCATCCAGTCCAACCCCCTGCAGGGAGCAGGGGCAGCTGCAACCAGAGCAGGTTGCTCAGAGCCCCGGCCAACCTCACCTGCAATGGTTCCAGGGATGGAGCATTGACCACCTCTCTGGGCAACCTGGGCCAGAGTTTCACCACTCCTGACCCCACCAAAAAATCTTTTCCTTCTCTTCTGTCTGAATCTCCCCTCTTTTAGTTTAAAACCATCACAGCAGGCCCTGCTAAAAAGATTGTCCCCATCTTTCTGACAGGCCCCTTGAAGTACAGAAAGGCCTTAAGGCCTCCCCAGAGCCTTCTCCAGAACTTCCAACAAAATCCTCGGGTGCTTGCCAGAGACTAAGGACAGGGGAAAACCCTCAGCAGCATGGGAATTGGGATGCAAGCTAGGGTCAGACTGGCAGGACCATGACCATGGCAGCCATCCCTCTGCCTGCTGCAAAACTCCTTTTTGTGGTGTTGAGCGTCCCTTACCTGTCGGTTCTGAAACCGCTCGACGCCTGTGAGGCAGGCTTCCCTGTTGACAATCATCCCTTCCCGGCTCTGGAGCTCTCGCTGGCAGCAAGCCTCTGGTGTCACCTTTTCCAAAGAGGAGTAGGGAAGTTGAGGGACAGCTTCAAAATCTTCTGGTCCATTCACTCCACAGCAGGCAAACTAGGGAGAGGTACAGAGAAGAAAGGAAGATGGAGGGGATGCTTTTACTGGAAAGCAGGTATGAGAAACCTACCGAAGGGTCATTCTTGTGGGAATCAAAGGTTTAGCCTGTGAGAAACCTACCAAAGGGTCATTCTTGTGGGAATCAAAGGTTTAGCCAAAGCAGAGACAAAACAACTGTTGCTTCCAGAGAAGTGGGTTGTGCTTGTACCTTGGAGCTTCTGTTTCACCAAAGCCTTTTTATAAAGTCCCACTGTTCCCATGTTGTACTGTAGACTCCTAAGGTACCGCTAGGAATACTGCCACAGACAACATGGGACTCTGGAGCACATCCAGAATGACTTGCTCAAGGTCACCCAGCAAGTCTGTAAGAGAGCAAGCAGCACAATCCAGCTCCTGGCTGCCCCTTCTCCCCACAGCTCATGGCCAGGATTGCACTGGTGGGTGATTCAAGTAAGGTCCCTTTTTCAGGACTCAAGTCAGGTCCTCTTTAAGGATTCAAGTCATACCCTGACTCTGTCTCCTTTCAGTCAGCAAAAGGAAATGTCTTTATTAAAGCCCTGAGTCAGCATGAAGGGCAGCGATCGTCTTTTTCTTTCAAGATTAAAATTGACTTTTCATCTGCGGCGCCTGACATCCTGCCCTCCCCTCCTGAGGAGACACACCATGGGCTGCACTGAGCACTAAGTTCACACGTGTACGTGCACACACACACCCATACACACAGAACTCCTTGTAGTAGCTACTAACAGCTACTAATCCAGTTCCAGTGACAGTTGCTCTGTGGCTTGCCTGATTAGGACTGGAACAACGAAGTCAATGTATCTGCCACTTACCAATGTCCTTCTTGGAGTGAGGGGCCCAAAACTGAACCCAGGATTTGAGGGGTGGCCTCCTCAGTGCCCAGCTGAGGTGGGCAAACCCTGCCCTAGTCCTGCTGGCCACACTATTTCTGGTTTGAAAGCTGGGGGTACGCAGTCAGGTGACTTACTGTGATCATAACAGAGTTCCAGGTGGAAGAGAAGACATCTGTGTCATTGTTCCTCAGGTAATGCTTCTTCAGCTCCTTGGTGAAAAACTCTCTGGTGAGCTGAAACACACAGAGAGGTGGAAATGTGAAGGCAACACCTTGCCCAAGCCCTTCCCAAAGCTCCCTTGTGTGAATGCTGGGGGTTGTTTGGTAGGTTTGTATTTGTTCTGTTGGGTTTTTTTTTGGACACCTCAGAGGAGAAACATGGGAAAAGCCACTGGCTGAACTGTAACCATATCCAGGGTGAATGGCTCCTGTTGAGTAAAACTATTGTTCATTAAAAATCAGGGATTGAATTACACCTATAATTGTAACATAACATTTACACTTAAAGGTTGGTTGGTATTTAAAATTTTCAGTGCTGTTTGAAAGTGTTTCGTAAGTCAAAATGAGATTAAAACAGATTTTAGGAAGATCTTCAACTTACTATCTTACTAATGACAGGGGAACTGCTCTGAATTTACTTCCATGTGCGAGAACGTAGAATGAAACCCTAAGATGAAACTTTCTGGGGAAAAAAAAAAGGAAGTAAAAAAACTTGTAATGAATCCGAAATGTCCAAATCAATTTGGAAACTGGATAAAAGACCATCTCCTTGGCAATGCTTTACATTATCTAAACTGACCCACAGACATAAAGGAAAGAAAATCCTCTTTATATCTCCAGTGTTTAGATAATGTAAATGGTTTTCCTAAGGTGAGTGATAAAAACGAACGGAATTTCATTTCCTCCTGTTTACATTTACCATAAAATAGAAAAAGTGAGTGAACATTTTGGCTCAGAGACTTCTCAGAAATCCAGACACCTTGAAATGCCATTTACTTAGCATCGCTCTCTGGAGGACTGGTAAATATACAAACTTAATAGCCTTGTTAAACTGAACACCCGATTCAATCTTGCTGCCTTTCTACCACTTCAGGATGAAAACTTCAAGGAATCCCCTTTTCAGGTTCCCAGTAGGTCTTGGCATGTGTGGTCCCTTCTCCAAGATACCCTGTGATCTGTGACCCACACAGGCAAAACCCCTTGGCCGCTGTGAAGACTCAGCTGGATCCAGCACCGCTCTAGTGTTGCATATTTGCAAGATGAGGAATGAAGCTGCCTGAAAAAGACCTTTTCTCCCTTTTTTCCTGCTGTTGGTACAGCACTGCAGGTGCAGGAACATACACTGCTACAATCTGGCTTCAGGTTCTTGGCATGCAATGTGGAATATCGCACGTACACATCCATATGTATGAGAGGTATGGGTGGGCACCAAAGCACCAGAACAAAATCCTTTATTTCCTTTGTAACTGCATCACACAATTTAAGGGAAAAAAAAAAAAAAGAAAAAGAGAAGGCTGTGGTGACTCTTTAGAAGACCCCTGAATACCACTGAATGTTGACTTTTTTTGGTACAAATAAAAACTGAGGCCGAATTTAATGACTAAATCAATACTAGGTAAAACTTTGTCACTAAGACTTGGCTGATGTGGGTAGCTCAATCTCATAACCTTTTAATTAGATATGCTGCTAAATTCCTACATTGCTTTTACGGGACAGATATGAACTCATTTCTTGCTTTTGAATATTAAAATATCACAGAGCACGTCATTTTCCTTTGTGAATCTGGTGCGCTGAGGGAAGGTCAGGTTAAAAAATGCTGGAGTCTGTCCTCAATGTTCTTTTCTCTACGAATTTTCTCCACACAGCCTCCTACCCTGCAGAGACAGCAGCACATTTTTTTTGATGCTCCTCTGTTTCTGAAGCACTGACTTTGAAACTGATATTACCGTTGGTAATAATCCCCGCCAGCTGCCTTTGGTGGGGTCTAAACCAAAAGAGTCATTTAAATATAAAGCAAAACCTTTATTTTGACAAGTAGCAACCCCAGGGGAAATTGTTCCGAGTCTGTGCGTGATTTTTACGAGACCTGGCCTAAAACAAAGCCTAGTGCGGGAAGGGCAAGTTTGCCAGGAAAATAACTGATTCCATTTTGTTGTTCTTAAAACGGTTTGTCCTAAGCATCTGAAGTTCAGAAAAATGTAACAAGGATTTAAAATAGTAATAAATCAGCAGAAGCAGCTTTCTTATTTAAAAAAATTGCTTACAAAAGAGGATAGAATCATAGAAAAAGACCTTTAAGATCATTAAGTCCACCTATTTCACAGTATCTGTCTATTGTTCGTGGAAGACATTATTTTATGGGCAGTCTCTCCTAGGTGAAAAAGGGTTCCTGACCCTCCAAAACATCTTCTACAAAGGAAGAGAAACCCTGGTACTCCCACAGATGTTTAACACCAGACTTCCTTTTCAGAGACTGCCTTGAAACAGTTCTTTGGGAGTGCAACTGGTCTTGCAGATCACAGCAGCTCGCCATCACCAGCACCACTTCCATTCACCCCACTGCCACACTTTGCTTCGCTGACTCTCCCTCTCATGTCACATCTCAGCAGAAAACATCTCTTTCCTCCCCTATTTCTTGTCTCAATTTCTCTCACTCCCTCAGCTATTAATAATTTAACTCTGCTGAGTTAGTTTGGATGTACAACACTACACAAGAGAAAGCTGTGCTGAACATTTCCTGGAAAGCAAACAGATAGGGCGTTATCTTTCTCTTTTGTCTCATTTTATGCACCCAGTGAAGCCACAGCCATAGGGACTGGTGCAATAACCACCACAGCAACCCACTTGGTAAGCTTCCAAGAAATTTAAGTTGACTAAAGGTACATTTATGCCTTGAATGTAACTAGCTTCACAGAGAAGAGAAAAGCACGTCTGAACCTGACCTTAAATTGCTACTGTGAAGAATACTTCCCGACACAGGGTTGCTGAAAGACCACCTCTGTCCCCATGGAAGTCCTGACCAGCCATCAAGCCTAACCCTAACACAAAGATGACAACAAAATTAGCCACAAGTAGTTACCAAGCCAGAGGAGCTACTGCCAAAATATACAGCAACAGCAAAACAAGGCTTGTTATTTTTTGGGTTTGGTTTCTTTTTTAATCAGAAGAAATCTGAGACGAGGACAAACTACAAGAATTTGCAGGCTGAGTTTAACTTCTGCATAGAGCCACCTCTGGCTATGCTGGGATTTGACGTGCCTTGTTTCTTGCCATGAACACTAAATCCCTTCCTGTCAGTCAGTCTGACAGAGTGGGAAGCTAGTGATACAAACACGGAGACAAGCTCAAGAAAGACAGAAGTCTGCTCTCCTTTAAGTTTTATCTCGCCAAACACCGCCAGATGCCACAGAAGTATAGAATAACCAGTGCAACCTTATCTTGCAAGACAACATATCCTCATGTGTCCCACGGCTTTCATGGGAGTGGAATCATAGACTGGTTTGTGTTGGAAGGGAGCTTTCAAGGTCATGTAGTCCAACCACCCTGCAGGGAGCAGGGACATCCGCAACTAGAGCAGGTTGCTCAGAGCTCTGGTCAGCTTCCCCTGGAATGGTCCCAGGGATGGGCTATCAACCACCTCTTTGGGCAACCTGGGCCAGTGTCTCACCACCCTCAGTGTTCATTTTTTTTTCCTTCTATTTAGTCTGAGTCCACCCCCCCTTTAGTTTAAAACCATCATTTTGGAGCCTGTACCTGAGTCTGCAGGGCGGTTCCTTCAGATCTGAATCAAAGACTTACAAAGCTTATAAAGGGAAAAATCAATCTCTTGCTACCTTCCCCCAGGAGTGGCCAAGAGCACACATGTACACGGCTTTGAAACCCCTCCAGAGATGGGAACTCCATCACTGCCCTGGGCAGCCTGGGCCAGGCCCTAGCAACCCTTGCATGGAAGAAATTGTTCTTCATGTCCAAGAGGTTTAGACCTCCCCTGGTGTAACTTGAAGTGGTTCCCTCAAAATGCACAAACCTCTGTTGGTGAGAGAAACAAATGAGGTAGTGCTCACTACTAGCTTAGTAAAAGCTTACGACTGGCGTTGGGGAGGGATGATGGCCATATAACACACATAGCAGCAGAGCAGAGAACGGCTACATCCTATGAAACCATGGAGAGAAGGACCAGAAAGTTGTAAGAAGGTCAATATGAAAGGGATCCACTGATGGGACCCAAAATGGGGCATGGGAAGACTTGCTCAGGACAGGGCAGGAGGGATATCTTACAAGCATTAATGACAGGAATCTAGTGAGCCTGAGAACATGGCAATTGAAGAAGGCATATGATTAGAAGATGCACCAGAGAGTTTTTGCACTGCAGGTTAGCTCATGTTCACTGGCATGCTGGCAGTTCTGCAGATGGTGGGGAGTACTGAAGCAGGTCTGTTGCTACCTGCAACAAACAGTCACTCTACAGATGCATCGGCCACCATCTAACACCATGTTCCAGCTGGGTACAGTCCCACTGGGGTTCACAGTCTGCCCACCAGAGGATACTTACGTTTTCCCTGAAGATAAAAGCCAGGATTGCAGCTGAAAGCTCCGCCAGGAAGATTAACAAAATAAACATGAAGAACTGTAAGAAAGAAGATGCAAAAAAATGTACCATTAGGCGCGTGCAACAGGTAGTAGGAACGCAGGGTTTCACTAGTCACCAAAGAGATGGAAAAAAAATAACTGAGGTAACTTCTTTTTTTCCCTGACAATTAAAAACCTGTATGAGACAATAACCTGGAGCAGACAGCCCGTCTCTGAGCATATCACAGGACACAGAAGCTTGAGGTGCTTTTGCCTGGTTCTAATGGGAGTAAGGCTGCAGGACCCAGAGCACCCCCTGACAAACCTGCACCAGGTTAAACCCGTAAAGCCTCCTTGGATGGAAAAAGTTCTGTGATTGTGCAGATGCTTATACAGGGATAAACTGTCTTGACACAAGTGTATGCATCACATATAGGCACCTACGTATGCACACAATCCCCTCACCACAACAAACAATTCTACTGCAGTATCATCATGGCTCATTTTGTATAGAAGGAAATGTTGGGACGTACACTCAAATATTTATGGCTGTGACCAAAAATGGACTCTTTTCAGAGTATCCTGCACTTCAGGACAAAATCAGCCTTAGTTCATATCTCCCTCCACACAAAAGGGTTGCACTGAGTTAAGTATTGATAGCATCACAGAATAGTAGGGGTTGGAAGGGACCTCTGGAGATCAAGCCCAACCCTCCTGCCAGAGCAGGATCACCTGGGGCAGGTCACACAGGAAAGAGATTCAGGCAGGTCTTGAAAGTCTCTAGAGAAGGAGACTTCACAACCTCTCTGGGCAGCCTGTTCCAGTGCTCTGTCAAGTATTAACCATGCAGAACCTCAACAGAAAGCTGGTAACACACCAAAAGCGTTTTAATTTGATTATGCAAGTATCACCCGTGTCTTGCAGAGTATCCAAAGTGTGCATGTGCATATCCTTAGATTAAGGGCACACTGCAGACTTGACAGACAGCAATAGCCAGCAGATTGAGCATCAGCACAAGAGAAACAGGCACCCAGTTTGAAGTAAAACCATCACACTTAGACCATCATCATTCTAGGGAGGAGAAATGAAAGGAAACATCAAGGCACGTGGTTGTTCAATTGAAGCTGGAACTGCATTTTCACCTTGTTGCCCTTGCAACTCTCCACTGCTTTGGTCTAAAAGCCTGGTCTTCAGTCTGACCTCAGATAACAAAACAAGAGCAGCAATGACTGTGGCTGCTAACAGAATGATGTTGCTCAATTTTGCTCAACTAGTTAACTCTGTAATTTATTCTTACTGCTGGAGTTTTCTGTGTGGCAGCATCTCTTTTTTTCCTTTTTTTTTTTTTTTTTTACTTCTCTGAGACTGTTTTCTTTTTAATTTCACCATGGGAGGGCAAAGAACAAGTGATGAGAATGAACAATGCTTTGCAAATTCGCATCAGCATCCATCAAGGGATCTCGGCATAGTCACTAAGAGGTCTACGGTGGTGATCAAGTGATTAATCCCATCACCCTGCTAATTGCATTTCATTTACTGATTACTGGGAGACACACATTCACTGAAGCTCCAGTACAGGTCTGTGCAGAAGGGGAAGCAGCTACTCCCAGATTATCCCTGATAAGCTTCATTATCATTCCCAAACTGATTTACACTTACATTGTGCACTACAGATTTGTGTAACAGTTAGAGCAGAAAAACACCAGCAGCCATTAGTGCTGATGAGAAAGAGAAGATGGATCATCAGTGCTGCCAAATTTGCTCTCATTCTGCATTTTAAGGAGAGCCAAAATCTTCTTATTACGTTTCACCTCCCAAAATTAAGCTGATTACCTATACATGAGAGCACCAAAGAGCCAATGAGTTAGCACATGGGTCACGTTCAAATCCATGCTTGAGACCGAACACTTGAACGCGGGTACCCCCCACACCCAAGGTGAACATCCTGAGGAGCAGGGGCTCTCATGTTGGTCAGAAGTCCTGGTCATGGTCACAGGTTTATCAGAAGTTTCCCCAAATCAGTTACACGGTCCTTTTTCACAGATCATCTACTGTTCCAGCTTCAGCAAGGCTTCTGTGTCCTGTGATGTGGTCAGAGATGGGCTGTCTGCTCCAAAAAGAGCAGCAACTGCCTTTAACCCAAAAGACCTACATTTTCATGCTGAAAATTTCCAGGAGCTACTGCATCCATTTTACAACAGTGCAAAACAGGGCATATGGCACTCAAAACTATGCCAAATGAAGCCAACACTGACTAGCAAATTCAGTCCAGTGATGCAATGTTGTATGCTCAACAGTATTCTGATTTTTATGGTGTTCTTTTCAGTCAGAGGGTCTTTAGCACAATCCAAAAGTGATTCAGTGACTGGTTTGCAGGCCAAAGTTTGTTGCTTTTTGGGAGCCAAGTCCAAATGCTGGGAAATCTAGGAACACTTCACAGCCTTGTGCTTAATGCAACACGTTAGGTCCCACAGTGATGGTTTTTTTACCAGAAGACAAGCAACTTAATGAAAAATAAAAGTCCTTGCAAATACAGAAGCCAGAATCTAGAGAACATGCATTTGTGCATCTGTCTTGTCCCTTCTACCTCCTGTTTACATTTGGACTAAAAGCCTCAGATATGCATTATGCATCACTGAAATCTCGCTCAGGCAGCTCTCTGGCTCATCAATTCTTTAACGACTTTGTAAGTGGACTTGATTTGATCTAGCACCTTCTCCCCAAGTACCACCCCCATGCACCCCACTTACAAAAAGCAGGAGGCATTTGTTCTCACGGATGGCACCACAGCAGCCGAGGAAACCCAGCAGAAAGAGCATCGCTCCCATAGCCAGCATGATGTACGCCCCCGTGAAGAGCAGAGGGTTGGCAGCCACTATCTCTCGAAACCCAGTGGGATCCACAATGACCCAGATCCCAACTCCCAGCAGGCACGCTCCTCCGAGCTGTCACAGCACAAGGAGAGGAGAGTGAAGACAGGTCATCATAAAACAACTGCTGCAGAAGATCTGGATTCATCGCTGTCTTTTGATCAAAAGTGTTTGCTTGGAGAATTTGTGTTTCTCCGTGATGTGTGTTCCCTGCTGAGAGTGTGACACTCACAGTATCTCTTGCTCACTAGATGAACCATTTGCAGGCAAAGCACCTTTCTACCTCGACATGGCACAGGGGCCAGGGTGGCTGGGAGCTGTCACTCCATCCTGCCACGGATAACAATGGGGTCACATGAATGGCTATACACGCGTCAGAAAAATGACGGTGCTTCCCAGTGAAAACCTCAGCAGGACACCCAGGACTAGAAAACAATTTCTTATGCCATTCAAGGACAGACCATGTACACCACTAGTTAAAGCTTTCCCTCCAGTCCCCCTCACCAAGGAGAGGAATAACTCTCAGTAATTGATAGTAGTAATAACTGACAACAGTGACCACTGCATTGGCTTCCTGAATGTCTGAGCATCTCTGGGTGCTGCAAACCCCTTGGGGATTGCTAGTGCAAAGCTGTGGGGATATTCTGTACCGTGGCAACCTGACCAAATTACAGCCTGTCCTGCTGGGGAACAGCAGGCTGCTGGAAACAGGAGGATTCATGAGGGAAAGTGGATTCTAAATACTTACAAATATAAAGAAATTGAAAAGAAACATCAGGTACTTCATGCAGCTCAGACAGTCTCCCTCCATGGTCTTCAGGCTCCTTGATCCAATTCTTCCTGAAAAACACCAGCACGTCCTTAGCATTCTCACTGTTTACTGGAGTAGATCCTGTGGAGTTCATTAGACAGAGAGCTCTTTCCTTACCTGACCAAGGTGACACAGCACAGGCTGGAAAGAGATAATGATCACTGCTAGGTCCCTCTGCCTTCTTCCCAGTCTTAAAGGTGTGATCTGACCTCTGGTGTAGCGCTTAAAACCACTTCATGTCAAAGCTCAAGCACTCCAGCATGTCTGAGATCTGTCACCGTCTAGTTCATGCACACAGTAGTGCTCTAGACTGTGGCGAGCGTGTAACTCATGCCATTTACAAACAATGCTGGCAACATGCAAATAATGTAACTCCAAAACCATTTGTGCCAGCTGCTGCCTTACTAGTTAGCTGAAGGTACCCCCAGTCCCCGATGACAAGCTTCACAGAGAAAGTAACTGATGTGAAAGGACAATTTTGACCCATGGAGCTGCTTCTGCCTTCCACTTTTCTTTTTAAGCCACACACAAAAAGCAAAATTTGTAAGTTACTCCTGCTACACACTGATACACAGGAGATAAAAACTGAATGTGTGTATCTTCATCTATCTGGAAAAAAAAAAAAAGTTTTCTCTCCCCTCCTCCAGGCCCCAGATTTGTGACAGATGAAGTTCTCCTCTGCAAGAGACATTTATTGCTAAGCAAACATGAACAGTCAGAACGGCAGAAGACAGCGGCTGACAGATGCTTTCCCTGGCTTGTCCCATCTCAGACCTGTGAGACATATGAAACGCATTTGGTTTTGTCTGAAATGTAGCTATAAATGCTCAGCTCTTTCTTAGGCAGTTTATTCTACATTTCTCCGCCCACTAATATGAATTTTATCTTGCAAAATGATGGGGAGGCTACAAATCCCCAGCAGTATAGCCAGGAAACGTGTCCCAGCTGCTGTAATCCATTTGAAGTAAAGTCTACTTTTTCAAGGCAATGCATTTTTTTTTTGTTCTCCAGACACCATTTTTATCCTCCCTTCTGAGATTTTCTTGATTATCTTGAACTTCACATATCTAAGGGCAGCTGCTCAACCACTTCCCCAAAAGACTGCTTCCAAATTTCTCTTTGCTACTCCTGACATGGCCCTCTAGCCCCATATCACACTGGATGGAAATCACTTTGATTGCTCCTTTACCTTTGCTTTGGAGATGAACCCCTACACACCTCTGCAGACTATTACTATTTCACTACATAAAATTCAGACATCGTGCACTTGCCTGACAGCTGACTACAGTCTCCCTGTCTCAAATACATGATAGAAATCACAAAATGACCAAGATTGAAAAAGATGCTGGAAGTCACCTTGTCCAACCTCATGCAAAACACTTTTTCAGTCTCTTCTCTCATGTTGTCCATGTGTATCCTTTTTTTCATTAAAATATCCCTTTCCCATCAACATGCACAAAGACTTTGCTGAACTGATCCAGCGTTTCCTTTCAAACTTAAGAACCAGTTCTGCAGTACCTCCTACAACTTATTAGTCCAAGTCTTGAGAAGCAAATGATGCTAACTCACAGCTACTTTCATATTTGTGCACAATCCAACCAAACAAAAGCAGAAGACATGTTTGAAGCTCTCCAGAACCACTGCCCGCCGCCCTTTAAAGGAATTAGAAAACACAGACCAGTTCCTCTTCCAAGTCAACGCATCAGTTTCTAGAGGCTATCCCAGCTTAGATGTCACTAGAAACATCCTTGAGGCTCTAAGCTGCACCAGGGGTGAAGGACCACCACCACCTGCCACTGCTCCGTTGTGTTCTCTCCCCAGCAACACCGCAGTGCACGCTTTGGTTTGCAGATACAGAGACTTGACTCAGCAAGCGTGCCTTCCTTCAAGGAGGACCCTTCTCCCAAGAGGACTTCTGTGTTCACTATCTGCAAGCAGTATCCAACTCCTTCAGGCAAAGTGGGGGGGATCTGCTTAGAGAACATATCTACCAGGTGATGCCTTCCAGAAAACCCTCTCTAAGTATTATATCCACACAGTCTAAATAGAACAGAGAGAGGGGCAGTTTAATTAGAAGATGGATGTGGGACAACTCGCTGCAGGTGATAGGATGGGAAGTGGAAAGGAAGAGACGTACACAAGACTCACCTTCACAACTCTGGGGGCTTGAAGCACAGTGTCTCTTCTAGTCTTTAATTGTCCTTGTGTCCCATGTATCTCTTTCTAGCCAGACTTGTCCTGTAAGAAAAAAAAATACGCAATTACTGCAAAGTCAATAAAATGCAATCACATTAAATACACAATTTATTAAAACACACCATCCTGATGAATATGCTCAGTCTAATTGCCACCTTAATTTAGTGTACATTAGCACTAATGAAGAGCTTTTAATACCCAGTGAGGGATCCAATTCCTCAGAATCTCTTTAACAACCTTTGGGGTGTTTTAAATGCCCACAGACCACATGTAAATCTATAGTCCCATTACACATGCACCTCATACCACAACAGGACTAGATTAATACCAGCTGCACCTTCAATATTTTATAAGAGGCTTAGACAAACTTTAATCTGCTGTGACTTTACAGCCCATTTCCCAGGAAAATGGGAAAGGCAGAGAAAGGGAGATGGAATGCATCGTTGGGAAGCCCAGCTCAGCCATTAGATAGAGGCAATGGCCTGAGACGCTGGGCGCTGTCCCACGTTCTTCCAGCCAGCTTGCACACCAAGTTGAGGAAACTATATCCTCTCCCTCTGCCTTGTTGTCACTGCCTAGGAAGCAGCACCAGAGAGGAACGACAAAGCCACCGTGCTGATAGATCACAAAACCACAGCACCACAGACTGATAGGTATTGGAAGGACCTCTGGACCTCATCTTGTCCAACCCCCCTACTCCAGCAGGGTCACCTAGAGCAGGGTGCCCAGGATTGCATTGTCCAGGTGTGTTTGGAATCTCTCCAGAGAAGGAGACTCCACAACCAGTGCATGCAGAGGGACCTGGGTGCAGATCACCATTGCCCTTGAGCTCCCTGGCACAATTTTCTAGGTAAATTTTAATTTCTGCCTGCACAATGCTCATCCTTCACAAATCAATGCTTGCAGCTTTGCTGAGGCTGCGGCTTCACCAGAAAGGATCAGAGGAGTCACCTGTCCGTCCCTTCTCTCTCACTGCCAGCATTTCACTGTGATTTCTGGAGGGGGCACATTTAACATCTGCTTACCACAAAGATTTGTGAATGTGCCTTTGAAAATTGCTCCCCATTAAGACTTCTGTGTGTAAAAGTCTATCTGTTGTTGGCAGGAAGCAAACAGCTTTCAAGGTGGCTCAAACTATTACAATACAAACCATCAAATGAATATTCATAGACCTTTTGTTTTACATTAATCCCTCACATTTCATGTCCTTTCTCTGCCCCTGTGGACCTACAACTCTGAATGATGAGAAGGAATGGCTCCCCTTTGGAAATCAGGAGGGTATGAACATCTATAGCCCATTGACCCACCTCGGTTGCAACACTCTGAAGGCACGTGCCAAGCAGCAGATGAACTGCCCCACCTTGCAGTGCTGCATATGAAGCACAGCTTTACCACCAGCCTGGAAGTTCAGAGGGTGCTGCATGACCATCTGGGAGATGGCTGCAGCCAGCTCAGGGACCTCCACAGAGGGGCTTGGAGAGTCTACTGCCTGGACAAGAGACAGTGTCCCTGCCTTGCAGCAGAGAGAACGTCTTTGAGAGTCAATAGCTCAGTGCCCACCCTCACCTTCTTATCTTTTTCTTTTGTGAGTGGGGACACTTCATCCTGTGTTTTGCATGTGCAATTGAGAGACCATTTCTTCAGTTGTCCCATCCTGTGACGCCACTATTCTGGAACAGAAACTGCCAGGAGAAGACAGCTCCAACTTGAATGCAGAGATGACACTGTGCTATATAAACCTATCATTAGGCAAACAACCAGAATGAAGGATTCCTGCTCCTGCTGCATGTGCATATAATTACATCCCTACAAGCCCTCAAAGGTCTGCGTGGGAGAGGAATTTTCTTTTTTTATTCCTCTTAAGTCACAATATTTTAAAGAAATTAAAGCACCACAGAAAGGAAAATCTTCAATGCTTCAGTAGGTACCAGCAGGTACTGTGTCAGAAGGGATGGAAGAGCAGGTTTGATGCCAAACAAGACCAATACTCCATCTTACTACATAGCCCAACAGACTCTCATGGGTTAACAGCTATGATTTTGTCACTAGGGAAAGCTGCAGAAAGTGAAAACCCACCATGCGAAACTGGGACTGGAGAGACCCAATGTCTTTAATTACAGTCACTGGGAAAACCCAGTGGAAGCTGGAGAGAGGGCTGAGGCCAAGGTTCCTTCCATGGGGCTGGGCAGCTGGCTCAGCTGACTGGGCAGCTGTGCTTGGCACGTTCTCCGGCCTCGTTTCTCGTCTCACAGCCACTGCTGCAGCCAGTCTCCTGGTTCAGCAGTGGCTTATCCTCATGTTTGCTGCTCTTCATGAGGAGCAGTCTTTGAGCAAAGAAAAACAGCTAAGCTCATGACTCCTGCTGGTCTCAGGCAGCAAGAAGTCTCTCAGGTTGCTGGAGAGCCAGGCTAAAGAGGCTGATATAGTCAACACGTAGCAAGCAAACAAGAAATGATGGAGAAGCAAGGCCTGCCTTGGGAAGAAATCTAGTCTCCTACATGTTAACTAGTGCAGGAAGGCCACCAGATGCATGGCTTGCAGATGTTCTGCTTCTCAAGTGCTCTACCTACTGCCAGTCCTCTTTGTTCACCACATTTGCAGGATCTATAGAAACTGAATCACATGCTAGCCCCTATATTCAAAGGATGAGCTGAAGGCAAAAGTCATGTCCTGACAGATCTCAGTGCTTTTATGGGGAAGGGCAAGGAGAAACATCTCTGCGGAAGCAGGATCAGATTAGCATCATTCCCTTGCAACGGCTTCAGACAGAAGCAAGACGCTTGCTGCTCCTGAGCTGGAGCTTGGCATGAGCTGTCAGCCCCATGCATTATCCGGGACCTATTGCTCCTAATAAATAATGAATTGTGCTGGAACTTCATCATGCTTGCATAGCAGAGTCATTGCTGTGACACGGCTACATTACAGCCTGTAAATCTAATTAGATTCCAAAGTGCGCTGCGGAACTGCAGTCGCCCCCGCAGAGCAGCAATGAGGGGACCTGCACAAGGCCATGCAACTAGATACTAAATTACAGTCAATCTACCTCCTCTTTAGTTGCATTAAAATGCTAATGTCCCTGAAACGTGGGCCCGTTTACCAGTGATGACTCCTTGCCTCGCAAGGGAATAACGCTGTTGCATTGCCTGAGAGCATTTAATTCCACCATACAGTTGAGTGAGCAAAGCCCTCAGGGGCATCTTAAACCTTAAAACAATAACCTGATGGGCTTTTAAAATACTGAAATCTTACCAGGCTTGGGATGGTGTTTAAACAAATCCGAGCTGCTGTGAAAACTACCCTCAGTTTCCTACCCCAGCAGAGCACTGGGGAAAACTGGGCAACATCCCTTCCTGATTCCCATCTGTCTGTCCAGGGTTGTTCGCCTGGAGAAAGTGAGGCTCAGGGGAGACCCTCTTGCTCTCAACAATTCTCCAAAAGGAGGCTGGAGCCAGGTGGGGTTGGTCCCTTCTCCTAAGGAACAAGCAACAGGACAAGAGGAAAGAGCCTCAAGTTGCACCAGGGGAGGTTTAGGTTGGACATGAGGAACAATGTCTTCACGGCAAGAGTTGTCAAGGCCTGGCCCCAGCTGCCCAGGGCAGTGGTGGAGTCCCCATCCCTGGAGGGGTTTCAAAGCCGTGGAGATGTGGTGCTGAGGGACATGGGTTAGAGGTGACCTGCCAATGCTGGTGTAATGGTCAGAGTCGATGACCTTAAAGGTCTCTTCCAACTAAAATGATTCTGTGATTCTGTGCTCTTAACAAGACCTGTTTCTGACACCAAAAGGCTGTGCTTAAGAGCCCATCGATCACACAGTGGAGGAAAAAGAAGGCTGGACTGAACCTCTTAAAGCTTCATATAACTAACACCAGCTTTGCAACAAAACCAATAATACAACACTTCCCATCTATGTTTTATATTTGCAACTTCACCAACGTGTGCAGAGGAGTATGTGAGATCATCTCAGGGGAAAGTCTTCCCCATGTACACAGACATACAAAATGGGAATTTCAGAAGTCCCAGAGCAGATCCTATTCTCCCAAATGTTGTAACATATGGAAAGGCATTAGGGTACATCTTTGAAGTGACAGAAGACCATCAGGCCCGAGACGACTACACTTGAGGTAGTGCAAACCATCTCCTGACCCGCAGGACAGCCCGCTATTCACCAGTCCACACTGAGAGCAGCCCCAAGCCCATCACTTCTGGCTGACAAATCCCACTTCTTGACAGGCATCTCCTGTCCCAGAAAGAAGTCTCTTTAGCACAGCAAAACGGAGGTGGCTAACTTGTCCCTCCTACGCCTGCTGCATTATCCTGGAGCCTGACACATCTCACCTTTACAGCAACAGACTCCACGGTGCGCTTCTCTGTTCTCTCCTTCCATAGCCTTTGCTGTGTTTGCAGCAAATGCCTTCTCAATTTGTGGCCTTCAGGATTGGTTTGAGAGATGCGGGAATACGTCTCAGAAACACCGGGCAGTTGCTGTGGCAACCTTGTCCTCCTCAGACTGTGATTTCCAGTATTTCTAAGAAGTTTCCTGATACTTTGCAGGCTTCAGGGAAACAAGGCAGAGGAGGAAAGTGATTGATTTTGAACTAAGGAGGCAATCAAAATGGATTACTTTGAGCCTCAGGGCCTTGTCCCATCAAAAAGATGATGATGATGTCTGCTTAGCAAGGAAAGGCAGCCCCAGACAGGCTGGGCAGAGGCACAGGCAAGGGCCCAGGGGCAAGGGAATTTGAAACCCCTGCTTTTATCATCTCTTCTAATGCAGAACAGGGCTCCAGATCAGTAGGGTAACTGCTTTTTTCGGTTGTTGTTCTCAGTGCTTTTCATTTTTTCAGAGGTAGGGAAAAAGAAACTCACCCTTCAACACCATTTAACTGTGGGACTAATAATCTGAATTGCTTTTAAGAAAGAAATCCCAAACAGAACTTTGAATGTGTTAGATATTTTGCCAAAAAAAAAAAA
>JANVCC010000076.1:8961259-9080410 GCA_025345505.1 Todiramphus chloris collaris | reverse complement strand
GGGAAAGAAGGAAAGGAAGGGGGAAAGAAGGAAAGGAAGGGGGAAAGAAGGAAAGGAAGGGGGAAAGGGACAGGAGGACTCTCTTTTTTCAGGGTAACTTTCTACAAAGATGCAAAACCAAACCAGGCAGTTTAGTCAGATTCAGTCAATCTAGGAAAGCAAAGGTTTAGAGAAACATCCCATGAAAACAGCATATCTCAGATGAGGAATCTCAGAAATACTAAATAAAGCAGGAAATGCTACTGCTGGAAATCTGAGAAGTGGCATTATTTATCTGAGTCTGGTCATCTTTTCCATGTTTTTAACGAGAGGAATAGTAATGCATCCCAAAGTGCTGTGGATTCTATACATAATAGGAAATGCTTTATCCCACAGAGCTCACAATTCACAGTGAGTGAAGTTAAGTTAGTTAGTGAAGTTAGTTGAGTTATCAAAGAAATAACATTTCATAAGCTATAGGTGTAATATGTCCAGGAAAACTTGAACTTGGTCAGGAGAAGTGACCTAGGGAAGAGAGGCAGATGTGAAATCTAAGTTGTCCTGCTTGTATCCACAACTGATACATATATGTGAGATATTCCATGTGCAAATCTAAACAGAGTTTCACTGTGATCAGCACCTTTAGCTTACTCCAAGACATAAAACCATAGCTAATGTAGTTTGAAAGGCGAACGGGACTGATCACCACAACTGTCCCAACTAAGGTATGAACACGCACCCAGCCAATGTCTTTTGCTACAGATATTTCTGATTTATGATGAAGGAGGAGTAAAGAGCAGAGAGAGACCCATGGCCATAGGCCACAGAAGAGCTTCAGTCGTTCTGCAGGAAAATCAGCGAGAGTTAATACATCTCATCATCTTAGCGTATGTGTTTCTAAGTCTTCTCTCTGCCTTCAAAAGACGTATAAATCGAAGCAGTCCAGCAACAATCAGTTTCCAGGCAGACAAAAGACCCTCAGCACAATTGATACGTAGATGACAGGAGCAGAGGGACTTGGTGAGACACGAGCCAAGACTCGCAGGCTGGCTCCCAGCTGCTCTTGCTTTCCCAGTGGATAACAGATACCGCCTCAAGACACACCATGTCATGATAGTAAATTCGCTGCTCTCTTTGCACCTTGTTTTTCTTTCCATACGAACTTATTCTGAAAGTGTGCGGTTCGATGTCCCCATTCTCCTCTCTCTTTTGTCCTTACTGGTAGCAAGGGAAACATGAAAGCCAGCATGGCTGGTTATGGTTAATGACACTGAAATTGCAGACGCTACAGAGGGGGTTGTTCTGGAACATGCCACGGTTTTCCTTGCTCTCTGCACAGGCAGCTAATGATCACCCTAATAGCTTCTCTCGCTCTGAAGTTGTAATAAGCTCACAAATGAACCCATTCAGCACATATTAAAAAGCAAGGAAAGCTCCTTTGATTATAACCTTTATGGAAATCTCCGAGTATTTGTTTTGTTGCTGCACAGCCGCAATTAGGACACGCTGCTGGGAGCTGGCTCAGCTGACAGAGGGGTGGGATTTGGAGACACCATAGCAACACATTCAGTGCTCCCATCACCAAGCATGGGGAGGACTGGCTGCTGTTGGGCCAAGGCCAGCACACTTCAGAGCTTACAGGAATTAAGAAATTAAAGGTGCCAAGTGAAACTTCCCCCGCTGATGCCTGGACCGTGCTTATGGAGAGACATGGGCATCTCCAGGCTGCAGCGCTAGGGAATGAGCTCGGAGCACGGCGTGGCGACCCGCAGCCTCCTGGCATCTCTCTGCACCCAGCTTTTGGGGTTGGGGGCATCTGCTCCATGCTGCCGGAAAATGAGGCAATAAGGGGCATGTATGTTGGAGAGTTTTAAGGAGGTGATAGCTTTGCTTTGCTGAGGTGAGAAAACAGAGGAACTCATTGACATTGCCAGCTCTAACACTTCCCCCACAACAAACTCATCCTTCCACATGCAGGGAGGGGAACCCAGTAACCTTATGGAAATCTCCTTCTCACTTCCCAGCTCAGAGGTTGATTGAAATCCCACTTATGTTGCTGACAGACTTAAACCTTCTTTAGGGGAGAAAGGAAAAAAAAGAAAGGATTTTTAGGGATGTAGAAAGCTAGCAAAATCAGGAATCTAGTCTTCTTCAAGGTTGGAATCTTGGTCAAATATCGCACATAAGCTATGTCAAAAAAGCATACCTTTTTCCCCTGAATGAAGGGAACATCATGAACAATATACTTGCTGTCCCAAAATATCCCTATTCCCTAAGCACAAGGCATCTGAAGCTTGTCTTAAGAAGGGAGACTTGGGGAGCAACCCATTTTTGCACCCCAGACAGCAGCTTACACGCGGACGAGGTGGCTGCACAGGCTTTTGGGTGGCCTCAGTGCAGTGACTTTCACCCACCCGAAGGATTGCATCCCCTCTTCAAAAGCCAGCACTCTGAATTAACTGCTTCTGACGTTCCTGAAAGGCAAGACCTTGGGGTAGAACAGATATTTTCTACATCTCCAGGAGACTGGCTGGGGTTAAAGCAGGTCAAACCATATCACACGGGTAGCTTTGTGCTGATACTACCCATGGTGCCTATTAGGAAGGCCATAATTGTAAGAAACTATTTCTCAGCAAGGACATTTAATTCAGTGCCGAAGAGTCTCCCAGGCAGGCTTTGTTTTAAGGCTTGTGAGCTTTGTGGGGAAAGGATGGTAGCTCTTGTTGTGAAGTGGGCTCAGGTTTTTAGCTCTATTGTAATCAAAATAACACACAAAGGCAGCAGCGGATACTTCCCTACCAGCATCACTTGCAAGCAGACTGGGTATAGCCTGGGGCAAAACCTGCAGCACCATCAATCATAGATACACAGAAAATTTGGCAGGCGCTGAGAGGGTATCAGAGGGACCCTTTCGAAACTGAAACAGCAAATTTAACCATGGCAATGCTCTGGATGCTGATGAATTTTCTTTTGCTCAGTCTTCACAGATATTTTACCTGCTAGATGTCAGGGGTTTGAAACTGAAGGCTCTGCTGAGATGGAAGATGAGGTACAGAAGATGCACAGGGACCTCAGCCAACAGTTTCTGCAAACGGATGGATGTGAGACTCAGGCAGATGTTCCTTTACTTGGAATTGCCTCAGGGAAAAGCAGAAAGCCACCGCAGCTGGAAAGCTGGGCTAACTCTGCTCCTGGGACTCCAGCCAATAAGCACCTGGGAGCTACAGGTTGTAATAAGGTGGCAACTAAGAAGGATTCAAGGATAATTCCAGAATAATAAGAGATGATCAGAGGAACAAGCAGACCCATAACTGCATTAACAGATCATCTGAGAGGACAAAAACCATGCACTTTTTGCCCAGTGCACCATCCAAGGTCATCACTCACGTCCGTGGTGAAGTAAATGGCCCACAAGAAAGCACTGCTTGCCCTGAGGAGTGGGTGATGTGACAAAATGCAGGCTCAGGGCTCCCAGGGAGGGCTACAGGTATCCAAGTCAGTCCTGGAAAGACACCTTCCAAGAGGACACTGATCTGCTGGGCAGAGGCTGGCAGCAGGGATGTGCTGTTGTACGCAACAGCTGGAGAATGAGACAAACCATGAATTTCGCAGCCTCGATTCTTCAGCAGTGCTGGTTTTCAAAATACCAAAGACAGCTGATAAGTGCAAGCAAGAGGAAGGACCTTTTTTTGTCTTTACAGCTTCAAACAATAGCCCTGTTGTTTGAAGGGGTAAAAGGGGTAAAGTTCCTGTGGGAACTTTACAGACCTCGGATATTACATGACCCACTCGAGAGCTCAGGCCCCAAGCTCTGTATCACAAGGTCTCTGTTCAGAACAAAGCCAAGTCCTTCCAGCTCCCCGTAAGCAACTCCACTAATACTCATTAAAAGGACAGTAAAAGGGACAGCAAATGGTTTGCTAATAAATCCTGATTCTGAGGTGCACTATGAAGAGAGAAGAGGTAGCATAATTATGTTAGCAAAGGTAACTGAGGACACTGCCACATTGCTGTTTGCCCTTTATTTTGAGAAAAAAAAACATAGTGTAAGGTGGCCATAATTGGAGGGGGAAGGAAAAGGAGGGGTAAAAAGAGCGGGGGGGGAAGGGGATGGGGAGGGGGGGGAAAGGGGGGGGGAGGGGGGGGGGAAGGGGGGGAGGGGGGGGGGAGGCAAGTGAAAATGTTCTGCTTTTGCTCAAGTATGACTGCATGATGTTGGAAACGTTGGAAGCTACTGAATATTTAACCTTAGAAATGGAAGCTTGGTTGTCTCTTGTCCTGTTAACATCCCCCCGTACCTTCCATTAACTCTAATTAGAGCTAACAGGGTGTTCATGAAAGTATCTCCGTAATTAGCGTTAATAGTAGTTACAGGCAAACGCTGAGAGAAGACAAAAGGCCATGTTTCCTCTGCAGGGTTAAACACCCAGCAGCCAGTCTGCTTTGGGTGACAGCTCTCCCATCAACCGCCTGTTACCCGGGGTAGCCCTACACCCACCAGAGACAGGGTACACCGGGTACAGCACGGTGATGTCTAAACAGTGCAGACCAACTGGTCCCTTCTCCCTCCCAGGTGCCCTGGCTTTGCAGAGGAACGATGCTGCTTCGATCCGATGGTAGGATAAGTCATTTTCAATTAGCAAACCGAAGAGCAAATGAGATTATAGCAACAGCCTCTATTACCCTTATGAATGCCGTTTTGCCACCCTTAGCTGACAGACTGTACTGTATTCCCAAATCAGACGTTATTAACAAACCATTAAATCTGTAAATGAGAACAGCAAAATTATCTGCCATAATCAGAGCGGTGATAATAACGCACCTTCTATTGTGCTTCTGGCTTGAGCTCTGCAGCAGTAGTTCATTTAGAAGCATTAACAGACTGCTTCCAGCCAAAGGTCATTTGTGAGCACCGAGTCTCGCTCTTGGCTCTCTCATCCGATCAGAAGCAGAGAATTTCCATCAGACTTGTGCAGTTCTGGAGCAGAGTAGATTTAGAAACTGCTTTTAGTTGGGAAAGTATTTCTAAAGCCTCAGGAAACCAGGAGTACTCTGCAGTTTCCCCTATAAGTTGCAGTTATTATTATTTGTAGAAACCTTACAGCATAACAGAATTGTTTTGGTTGGAAGAGACCTTTAAGATAATTGAGTCCAGCCACTAACCCAGCACTGACAGGTCACCACTAAACCATGCCCCTCTGCACCACATCTCCATGGCTTTGAAACCCCTCCAGGGACGGGGACTCCACCACTGCCCTGGGCAGCCTGGTCCAGGCCTTGACAACCCTTTCAGGGAACTATTTTTTCCTAATATCCAACCTAAAATGCAACTCACACATCAAAACCCTCCCTATGCCCTAATGCTGGCAGTTGCTGGTCCTCGCATGCTTTGGGACAGCTCCAGTCACAGAATGCACATGGGCACAGGTCCCACTGAAATTAATAAATGCTTTCTCTAAAGGATGAGAAAAAAATTAATTAATTGGTGCTATTGTCCACCCACTTACACCAGGCCCCATGTTACATTACAGAAGAGACATCTCCCAGGACTCAAATCAGAAGTGTTTTCACTTTGCTATGTGAAAAACTTTTTTCACTTGCTAGATCTCAGCATCTTCCGCAGAGTACTCCAGAGAGGAATAAACAATTTATATGACAAGCCCCCTCCACCAGTCTATAGACATTTTATGTCTAACTTTGCCTGTAGTAGAAGGGTTTGTCCTCTCTGCTTACAGCAGATACTAAGCTACTGTCAGGCCAGACTTTCAACAGTCACCTCAGGAGTCTCAGTGAGACACATCCTTCATACACATGTAAATAGAAAGAAATACAAAGCATGAAGTACAACAGCAGAACAACAGGCTCGTGTCATCGATCACTCTGCACTCATTTTGAGGAGATACAAATACCTTCCTGAATAATATTTTCTACAGACCAAGGAGAAATTGCTCCAAGTTTCCTGACCTTCTACAATCTGTCTTGAAACCCCCCCAGGTTTTCAGTCTTCCAACAGTTTTGCTTCTCACATTAGCTCCAAGTCAGGTGCTGTCCTCCTTCAGCAAGGAAGATGAGCCAATTTTCACATAGAACAACCTGTCCCTTGTTGCCCTCCGTGCCATGGAGATTATAATGATGTGGTTTCAGAAGCCCAACGTGGAACCTAGTGCCTGGAAGGGTCAATAGAAAGGTCACTGCCCTCCACATGGCCTTCCTCAGGTGTTCATTGCACACATACACACCCACATCCCCCCCCTGCAGCATTATACTCAAATTTGTTTTCTCATATTAAAGTTGCCCTTAGATCAGAGAGTATTTCTGCAGTGCAAATGTACAGTGCTTGGAACAAGAGGCCCCCAGTTCATTATTGCTCAGCCAAGGAGAGAGGAGCGAGCTCTCCTACTGTCCTGTCTGAGCACAGGAATAACGCATGACCGACCGCTGCCACCGAGCAGTGATGTGGATGAAGCGCAAAGAGCATTTCCATGTTTAAGGAGAAATACTTTTATTTTAAATATTCAACACTCACTGTCGTCTTCGCATCGTTCCCCAGGGGTCTTGGCCAGAGGGAAGGCAGCTCACGGGCTCTGACTCCGTGTTGCCGGGAAGGCTGCTTGTCAGCAGTTGGAGCGAGAACAGCAGCATCAGCGGCAGGAGGCTCAGAACAAGCACATGGAATAAAACGCTTACCCGAGAGACAGCAGCACAATGGCTGGTCTCCGAAGTGGCACGAAGCACTTCACCCTGCGGGAGCCCTCAGATCTCTGCGCCGAGCAGCTGGGTTGCACTTTTCTCCCATCAATAATAATGATAAATAATAACAGCGACAGCAAAGTAAAAGGCAACTCGGGGCTTACAAGCTGCATCAAGTGGACTTAATGTTCCCGCCTCCAAGTGCCCAGCTCTTCCTTCCCCCACCTCACCCCACGCAGCTTTCCCAGGGCTGGCTGGGGGTGCTGAGCTGTGGGGGCTGCCCTGTATCCAGGCAACGGGCATCCACAAGCCTCTGCAAACCATCACCATGCACAGGAGGACCTGCCCCCCCCGACTTCACTGAATGCAAGAGAGAAGGAGCTTTTCCAGTTGTAAAGCATAAAGACAGGAGGTAATGGAAGATCTCGAACTACCTTCTGACAAGGAAAGCACATTCCCAGCTCTCCCTGGGAGTGCCTGTTTTCCCAGCACTGCTCACTGGGAAGGCACCAACACCAGTCCACAAAACTTAGGGTGATTTTTTTCTTTTATCTCTGAGTGCTGTGTCTGCCTTCACTTAGGTCCACCTCTTCCTACTGTAGGAACTTTCTGAATTTACTACAGGTAGCAGTCTCAATTTCTGGAGATGTGTTTTGGCCAGGCAAAGCCTACCAACGTCACAATTAACGGCTATGCCCACGCATCACCAGACTGCAAACATGGTCTGTGGGAGAAAAGGTCCACAAATGATCCATTGATCCTTATATTCTCAAGGGGAAAAAATTCTTCATCATACAGCGATAAACTTCTCATGCCAGGGAGGTGAATGGGTCTGTTATTATAGCTTTGATCTAGGAAATCATGGACACTTCAGCACAGCCCCACCACCACCTGCACCTTCAGACACCCACTGAGGTGCTTTAGAGAAAACTGGCCAGATGACTTAGCCCCGTGCAAGACCAAACTCTTTTGCCTGGTGGAAGCCTGTGTAAATCCATCCCTCCTTTGGAAATTAAAACCAAAACGAGCAGCACTGAAAGACACAACAGAGCAGCTCCAATGAAGAAGAAACCCAGAGCAATGCTGATTGATTACTCCCAGAATGCCTTCCCCAGAGCATTAATGAAGTACGTGCCTGGGACAGCAGCCCCGCGCAGCGCGTGGAAGTGTCTGAAAAGCTCTCCTGCACCCGCAGATCTCCCTGCCTGGTGAGCATATTTAAAACAGTGCTGCAAAGCACTTCAGCCTGGGCCCCTACTAAAAACAACACTCCCTCCCAGCATCTACTCCCCCGCAAATCAAGCTCAAACCCTCAGTCTGGGGGCAGCTCCAGTGTGTGTATAATGGTATCCATCCAACATTCCTCAGCGAGAGCATCATTTGGGATGGGGAGAAGAGAGCTGCTCACTGGGGAAGGCATCCAATGAGGGATAGAGGCAAGGGAGGTAAAATACAACCAACATCCTTTGGAGGCTTCCAGTGGAGCTTGATGCTGGTGCTGAAGGCAGGCACTGGAACCCTCATCCGCAAGTCACAGGGATGCAATGAGTGACAATTAGTGAAGTAAACAGTTAAGGATAACTATGAGCACTCTGCTTTATTCCTTGACTTGCAGGAATGAGAGCATTCAGTAACTCAGAGGTGGACGTGACCATAGGAATGAGAAAAGCCAGAGCAAACAGGCCACCTGCAGCTATGAGTGATAGAAGAAACTCCTCAGTCGAAGCAAGAGTAATGCCCTAATGGCCACTGTCCTGCCAGACAAACCCCAAACCCTTCCAGCTATGGGGCACAAACAGATTTTACATTAGCAACACCTAAGTAAAACAACCCTGTGTCAGTTGATTGACAGACTTTGTTGTTTGGGTGATGAAACCAAAAAAAAATCCAGAGGGGAAGAATTGCTTCAGGTTGAACTAGAAGATTTTTCTTTTTGAAACAAAACAATACAAAGGTATTTATTCAAATCAGCTCCCACAAAGTTGTGTTCAGTCTAAGATAAAACTTTACTTTTTTTTACATTTTCTAACTTAAAAACCAAAACACCACAGCACCCCCCAAACATACCAAAACCTCTCTTTAAAAAAAAGTTTGGATCAAATTTGATAGGAAAATGTGGGTTTCAGTTTTAAATGTTGAAAGGGTCAGCTTTGGCAATCCAAAAGAAAAATACCTTGTGTTACAAATTACGGAAGTAAATATTTTGATGTTTGCAAAACATGTATGTAACCCTTTGGTCAACAGAAACTATTTGCTCAATTTCAACTTGATTTGTTGAAGAGCTGTGGTCTCTGTGAAGATTTTGGAAAATAAAAGGTTTGTGTAATTCCATTTAAATGATCTAGTACAGAGATGTGATATACACAGCTGATGTTCTAGTCACAGGAGAAGAAACATGAGATTACTACCCTTTTCATCAATGGGTCACTTCCAGATACATCTTATAAAAAAGACAAACCAAAAAACATTTCATTACTCCTTTTTAAACGCCATCATCACTTAGCCCCTTTTCCAGGGATGAAGACTTACTGAATAAACTCAACTTTATCCATGGTGCGGTTGCACTAAGACAACACAGCTTTGCTGCACTGATCTTCAGGTATTTTAAATGCCCATAAATTGTACTCGTGTCAGCAGTCTGAATGTGCAGTCTTTATTTTGAACACTGCCTTTTGGCAGAAGGAGGTGGAACAACAGAATGTCAGCTCCTGGTTCCAATCAGTTCAGCGAGAGCTTGGCCTTCCATGCTGCTACCAGATAACACACAAAATTGGAAGATGGAAAGGAAAATGGAAAAGCAAAGGCAGTTCTGGCAAGTGTCTCCACTTTCCAGTAACATGATCCCTATGCTAAGCCAACTCTGCTAACAGGCCAGTAACACACAATAAAATTAGAGCTCCATTCTGAGAGCTGAACATTTAAGCATGGAAAAAAAATTCTCCCACAGAACAAGCAATAGGACGAGAGGAAAGAGCCTCAAGATGTACCAGGAGAGGTTTAGGTTGGACATGAGGAACAACTTCTTCCCTGCAAAAGTTGTCAAGGCCTGGTCCAGGCTGCCCAGGGCAGTGGTAGAGTCCTCATCCTTGGAGGAGTTTCAAAGCTGTGGAGATGTGGTGCTGAAGGACACTGTTTAGTGGTGACCTGGCAGCGCTGGGTTAACAGTTGGACTCAAGGATCTTAAAGGTCTATTCCAACCAGAATGATTCTATGAGGAGTCAGTGACTACCTCTGCCTTGACATACATGTCATTGGTATTGCACTGGCTGGCTGTCTCTAGCATCAACAAGGGATGCCCAAGTCTGATAATCACCCTTGTGGCAGAGAATGGGGAAACCAGAGGGTCAGGCACCATAATCTCCTGTCATCAACAGCTGCCAGGGAAAGGTGCCAGAAACAGCTCAAGATTGGAATTGCAGAACAGTTCCCAGGAACGTCTTCCTCCCACCCTCTTGGGCTCAGGGGCTGGCATGTGCCATGCCACAGGGAGGGACTGAGCTGCTTAAAGCTCCTACAGACTCAGCAAGTTCAAGCCAGTGCTACAGCCCATCTGAAAAGTAGCACCTGGTGAGTGCTGGGGGGGGAGGGATTTGAAAATAAACCTTCCACAAATGATTAAACCAGGAAGTTTATGTTGCCTAAACATACTTCTTTGGCATTTATTTATTTTTGCACGTGCTGCCGGGCAGGTTGTTCCACTCATATATGTTCTGCACTCCACTTTTTCAGGCAAGTAACAGCTGCAGTCCCCTGGCCAGTTCAAGATCTCCCTATGCTGGGGACTGAAGCTGAAATACAGGCCAATTAAATGAAAAAACAAACAAACAAACTTCTATCCCACCTTGTCATCCAGCCACACGCTGCTTTCGTGTCCTCGCTACCGTACAGCTCAAGCATGTCCGAGGCTGTTCAGTCTCTGGTTTCTTATCTGACAGCCCTGTCAACAGATGCACTGCCGGCCGAGGATGCAGCTCACATCCATTAGAAGCTAACCAGAGAATGAGTCATTTCACAAAGGACAAATCGGCCATTAGATTATTGTTATCTTCACTGTGAACAAGCCTGGCCAGAGGCTGACCTGCGTGAAGGCTCCTCTCACAAATGAGCTCTCAAGATTCTGCGCTAAGTAGACACAGCAACGCAAACAAGAAAACCTCAGCTTTAAAACAGGTCAGGGCATCCAAGAATAATAACAACCTTTTTCATACTCTGCAAGTTCAAAAATCAACTGATTTCCAATTTTTTTTTTTTTTTTTTCTTTTTCACATAAGCTGTATAGACATTTATTGAGGGCCAATTTTTTATGTGAAGAGAGGGTAATTCCAGATTACCTCTTTCCATTATTTTCTTCCCTTCCCCATTCCTGCTTTGTCACAGAAAGATGGAGTAACAGGAAAAAAAAAAAAACCAAAAAACCAAAGATAAACCCTCCAAAATGAAAACTTTTCCATCTTTAGGTTTCCCTGAAAAGGAACACAAAGTTTCATGAAGCCAGATCCTGCACAAAGTGGAGTACTTCCACCACCTTCTACTACAAGGGCAAACTTCCTGGCTGTGCTACCACCATGTAAGAGAGGTGGACAGGAATCACGCTGTGTCTCACTGGCAGGGTGCAAAATGAACACAAAACTCCCCATACTCACTCCAGGACTTACAGGGTAACACAACCCTTACGACTGATTTTAGTAGTTATCACTGTTCACTGATCCCAGCTCTTACTCATAAGCCTGAGGAATAAAGGTTCCGATCCATGCACGTACACCCCTCTCACGTCTGCTTCCCAGGAATCTCAACAGTGAGGGAATAATTCCAGCAGCTCTTGAGCTAAGCCCACAGCTTTGCTCCAGATCTTTTCAAAATTTACAAATCAAAAGCAAACTTACACATGGAGGTCTCAAAACAGGCAGTGCAAAGCTGACCCCGTGTCTCAGCCGCTCCACCTGGGACTTGGCACAGCGATGGACGGTAGCTTTGCTCTCCTGCCCTGTCACATCCCACTTTCCCTTAGCAAAACAACTTACTTGTGACATAGGCACAAAAAGCTTTGAATTACCTTTGTAGCATTAGAGCTAAGTGCCAAGAACTGATAGAGATATACTTCTAATGACAATTTATTTCCTTCTCCTTCATCATCGTCACACAAGCTCCTGACTCCACAGGAGAACAGAGGAGCTTCTCTCCTCAGAGACAGAAGAGCAAACTGGCACAGCATCGTCAGCAGCCACTTAGAGACTGATGAATTAGCTGACAGCACCTTCAGCAGCAGAGATGATGAGCTGGAACCTCCTGTAACCCTGGCCAAGATCCCGAGTGGGGCTCCTCAGCTCCAGGAGGAGAGCCTCACAGGCTCTGCCTGCTCTCTGGATGCGTCGCTGACCCAGTGCTCAGCCCTTTACGCCCGTCTTTCGCTTATAAATGTGCATGCAACAAATGGATCATCGCTGGCCATGACAGTTATTAGGACAGTGAACAAATGCAAGCAGACTGCAGCCAAAACCCGAGGCCTGGGAGTTTGCAGAGAGCTTGAGACAATAGCTGTCGGGTGAGGAGCGTCCCATTTATCCACACGCTGTTAACTCTGATGTCCAGCGACAGCCGTGTACGTGTCAGACGGCGTTAGTCGCTTGGTTGGTCGCCTGAGAACCCAGCACATGGGGCATGGCATCATTCCACACCGCTCCCTGCCAGTCATACCTCCTCCTGACAACGCAGCAGACAGCACTTGGGAGGCACTGAATTATCTCTTGTGAAGAAAGAGCTATGCAAGAACATTCCCCTGCCATGCTGGTGCAAATTCGAGCATTCTTCCATTTGAGACTTCCACCGTTCCAGCATTTCTAGTTATAAGCACCATTTATCATAGGGGAAGATTCTCTTGGAGACTCATTTTGCAGAGATGGGACAGTAGTGGGGTTTCTCCAACCAACTTAACTCACACTCTAAAGAAAAACTAAAGAAAATTCGGACTTTCTCAGCATGATATCTGCTTCCTTTGGTCAATGCCACCTCCATTTATATAAAAAACACTGCATCTTTAAAAAGTCCTTACTCCATTATCACAAAATTGCAATTTCTTTAAAAGTTGCCCCATTGTTCAGCAGCTTAAAAAAGAAGAAAATGCATATTGCAAATACATACACAGGTGATCATAATAATACAAACCAGTTTTCTGCAAAAGAAGTGTTTCTAGAAAGCACTGTCCTTTTTTCCACTTCTGCAATCACAACTCAGCCAGATTATTATTATAAAACAGATTATCAGGACATGACTGTGGTAAATTTACCCCAAAATCTGTTGCTGCTACTGAGGGAGCAGCTTTTTATCCGCAAGCACCTATTGCTGCTTTGCTCCATCACCTCAACAGCGAGAGCAGAACCGAAGCAAAACCTTCTGCATAGACCAAGACTCTAGCCCTGCTGACTGTAGCCTACCTCTTTTGTTTTGCCCACGTCTTCCACAGAAGCAGAACAACTTTCAGCAAGGAGGGGAAAAAAAATAAATTAAAAAAAAAAGGCAACTGTAAAAAATCAATTTTTAGAAAGAATGTAGCATGATGCCATTTTCCTTATATGGCAACTAGTATCCCATGCGGAGTCTCAAACAACAGCCAGCCTGGCAGGGGTTGGAGTAAGAAAACAACTTTGGGGGGGGAGAATATATATATATATATATATTCCCTGCTGGCCCTCACCCTCCATTTCCTCTCGGATTTCTTTGTGACTGCACTGAAAGGGGTCAATAGTTCCCAGCTTGAGAAATGCAGCTTTTGAAAGGGCTACCACCAGCATCCGTATTTAAAGCGTGCTTCTTACTTCACAGACCCCACAGCTAATGCAGAGCTTTTAAAAAGCAAGCAGCAAGAGAAACTTTCAGGGAAAACAAAAAGGGAAGAGTAGAGGAGAAACGATACCTGTCTGCCTTGGGCTTAGTGACACCATCACCAGAATAAAGGCAGACTGACAACGCAGGGACACGGAACATAAGCTGCAGATGATTTAAAGTGCTGTGCATCATTACACCTTGCTTCAGTTGCCACCTCCCTTAAAATATGCTACAAATCCCTGTAGCCTCCTTCAAACACCCAGTACCAGTTATACTGCAGTTACTTTCAGTATTAGGATGTGGGTTTTGAGTCACTTTGGAAATGGATGAATCCAAGTGTCCACATGAATAGTTTGTACAGATCAGCTGTTGCTGCAGCCTCGGGGGTGTACACTGGTCGAAACTGCATCCACGTGCTTTAGAAACCAAGTAACAACTCCCACTGCTAAAACTTTTCCAAATTTCAGGAGAAAAACAAGCAAAATGTCACAGAGGGAAGCTCTTCTTTATGTAGAGACAGACCAAACAAGATCAGCTAGATGTTCCAGTTGCAATTTATCTGACTTCCTGTTCATCTAGTTCTTTGACAGACGCCAATCAGCAAGCATCAGTGGAAGCCCACAATATTTATCTAGGACAAGCCTGAAATTTGCAGATGGAAAGGTGGAGTGGTACCTCCAGCAGTACCACACGCAGCATAGTTCCTACCAAATTGTCCCAGAGAGAAGTCAACAAGGCCAGAGAACCTCCAGAAACAGGGAACCAAATTGCCTCTGAGGGTCTCTAGTCAAGCAGCATATATGACTTTGCATTTCACTTTGTTTTCCAGGCCTACTGTCTTTCTCGCGGGCATTCAAATCCATCAGTCTGTGCCTTATCAGATCCTGAACAACAACTACAGAAAAGCTCCTGCAAGTCTGACAGCTCCAGAGACATTTATGGGGCTGTAACAAGAACGGACAGATAAGCCACGCTCCCGCACACCCACTTGCAACTGACATCTGGTTTAACACAACACAGCCCTAAACCTTCCTAATACAGCCTAGGAAACAGAATCCTCGCCTTGCCTACCACTAATTGCATCTGCAGTGGTCAGGGGTTGAAAGAGAAGTAAGCAGATTAATTCTATTAGACTGTGCAAGACTATCCCAAGGGGACAAGGGAAAATCCCATCATTTAAATCGGGACTGGTAGATGGTGCTGGGAACGATGTCACGCACTAGTAGAGGATTAAGGGTTTGGACTGAAGGGCCTCATCTTTTCTAGATCTGGTTTCCATGCGTCACAGTGATTAGAACTGCAAGGCTTTCCTGCTTGGGTTTGGGTTTTTTTTTCCACTTTTAGATGACCTGAAACATCTTGCCCAGGGGAAAACAAATGAAGAAATTCTTTTCTTTCTTAACACCTCACCCCTAACATATGCTTCGTTATTCTTTTTCTTAAAAAGCTTTCTGTTTAAACGAAGGTAATTTTCAATCTAAAATTATTTTAGAACAAGAGGTCTAAGTATTGTTTTATTAATACCTCACATGTCACAATTTTCTTCTCTCAGCATACCCCTCCCACACTTTAGCCTATATTTATCTCAACCATATGAGCAGTCTTGATCCTCCCAAAGTACATTTTTGCTGAACAGCATTCCCCGTGCTGTAAATACAATGTAAGGTTTCACTCCTACAGATGTGGCAGGTGACACAGCCCCTCTTGAGCCAAACGAATACAAAAAGTCCTCTGCTCAACCCACTGCAGCACACTGCCAGCCCACAAAGCAGCTGGGTGCTGCCAGCCTCACCTGCACGCTGCTTTGGGGGGACAGGTCTTCAGAGAAATGCTTGTTCTTCTCGAGAAGTCAGGTCGTCCTAAAGATGCATCAGTCAGGATCCTTGCTTCAAGTCCCTAGCACTGGGATCCAGGTGGGTCAACCTGTCAGGAACACCAATAAAAAAAAAATATGTAAGACACATTCCTCCACAATGGGCTTGAGGAGAAGACCATGACCTGGAAGTGTTCAAGGCCAAGGTTGGATGGGGCTTTGAGCAACCTGTCTAGTGGAAGGTGTCCCTGCCCACAGTAGAGGGGTTGGAACTGGCTGATCTTTAAGGTCCATTCCAACCCAAACTATTCTATGAGTCTATGACCATGCTTTACTCGCTTCTTCCTGCACAGGTAAAGATCAGCTCTTTCTTGCACACCTGAAGGAGGTGAGGAGAAGTGTCTGGCAGTGACCCTGAAGACTCTGGCAAGGCCTGGACCAAAGGCAACATCTTCCTCCTTACTTTCTAGTCCATTTAGACTGGCCAGAAAACGGCTCTTTCCAGAAGGCAAGAGGAGGACAGGACTATTTCCATCAGCGTAAGAAAGGAGCAACAGAGTTGCCCTCCATCTCTTCCTACTCCCATGTGCAGCAGCTGAGAGCACCAGAGGGGATGGGAACACCAGGAAGAGATGCTTTGCCCAAAGGCAAGTATCAGAACAGAGGATGAAGCAGTGTGTGAAAAAACAAAGGTTGAAGACACACACAAGCCCTTTCTTGTATTACATGCAGCAAATACACATACGCATGTTCATTTGCTGGGTAGACATTCACGTACAACTGTGTGCAAATGGAGGAAAAGACTGAGGATCAAAAAGAGGTCAAGGTGACGGAGCTGAGAGGCAGGTAAGGGTAGGATGAAGACACCAACAGAGCCAGGAGGAGGAGGGTTCAGTGGGAGATGCTCAGGAGATGAAAGCAGTAAGCAAGAAAAAGAAGGTAATGCAGAGCCTGGAGAAAAGCAGAAAAGGCCAGTGGGAAAGCAGAAGGGATCATGCCAGACCTGGTCTGTTTTCTCCTTGCAGAAGTCAGACAGGCCCAGGGCACAGAAGTGGAGCCAGCACTTAACAGAGCAATCGCTCTGTAACAGCTTCTCTCTGGAGAACAACACTGCGCCTGGATCTCATTCCCCCTGACAGCTCCAGTTCAGATTGAAGCTGGTGCCACACAAATCCATTTCACAATACTACTCCTCTCCTCCCCTGTATAGCTCAGTGCTTTGCCCTCTCTTGAAACCAAACCCCTCCTCCCTGTCTAGCCCCTCCAGCATCCCGGAGCCAATGCCAACTGTCTGCATGCAGCATCAGGGAGCATCAGTGTCCCCCAACATCACAGCACTTAGCAGCTCCTCCAGGGTCAGGATGAAAAGCTGTGAGGGAAGGTCCTTTCACAGAATGCCAGAATGGTGGGGTTTGGAAGGGACTTCTGGAGGTCACCTCATCCAATCCCCCTATTCCAGCAGGGTCACCCAGAGCAGGGGGCCCAGGGTCGCATTGTCCAGGTGCATTTGGAATCTCTCCAGAGAAGGAGAGTTCACAATCTCTATAGGAAGCCTGGGCCATGCTCTGTCACCCTCACAGAAAAGAAGTTTCTGTCCCTGTTCATATGGAACCTCCTGGGTTCTAGTTTGTGCCCATTGCTCCTTGTCCTGTCACTGGTCACCACTGATAAGAGTCTGGCCCCAGCCTCTTGCCCCCCCACCCTTCATCTATTGATCAACATTGATCAAATCCCCTCTCATTCTTCTCCAGGCTAAACAGCCGCAGGACTCCCAGCCTTTCCTTGGCACAGAGATGCTCCAGTCCAACTACTTTCACAGCAACTCCATCCAGCAGCCCTGTAAGACACTGAGATGGGGCTGCAGCTGGACATCTCAAGCACCCCTTCTCTGTCATGCTCTCTGGAGGAGACAGCCATACTGAGCTGAACAAGCATTGATCTGCCAATCCAGGAGATGACAAAACCACAAAGAAGCCAGCTGGGAAGCATTAATGTCACACCAGACCACACCAAAGGTAATTCTGGCCACGTGCACGGCTGTCAGCAGCTCCCTGCTCCCCTCTACGTTTCAAACACATGCCCTTCCCCTTCACAGAAACCAGGGTGTGGTCAGTGTGCAAGTATTTCGGGGTGTAAGCACTTGAGTGTAGAAAACACATACATCCACATACATCTGCAAAGGACACAGGGTCTGCTGCCTAACAGAAACCTGTCTTCCTAAAGGTTTTCCTAAATCCTTTTAGACATGCAGGGTTTGGCAGTAACTCCCAGCCTTTGGAGACAGCGAGTTAAAAAAAAAAACAAAAAAAGATTAATTTATTCAGGTTTGTAAAGTACACTGAAACACTAAGATGGAAAGTGTCACAGGCAGGTGTACTGAGAGTCATCAACAATGGGATTCAATGGCATTTTTAGTACTGATTCTCCCTTCCCATTATGGAAGAAGAGCACGGTCCATGCAGGCAGAACCCATTTGTTCCCTGTTACCATTCCAGCTGATACCCCTGCAATCAGAGGCAAAGAGCTCTAATATATTTAGGGTCACTAATATTGTATTTTGTCTTCTGTGTGTTCTTGCTTCGAGATGAGAGATTTCAATCATCTCTTTTCAAGGAACAGAAGATATCCCAGGCCATCTAAATCCTCCTCTCCAGCAGAGGATCATGCCTCTCCCCTTTTCCCCCGGCTTTGTTTATACCTAATCCAGTTGAGAGTGTCTCAAGCAGCAGGAATATTCTCCTTTCTCTCAGAAGACCTTAGCAAAGTCTGACAGAGAGCTGACTTCAAGACTTGTTCCCTGCATAAACAGCCTGATTGAAAAAAAAAAAGCACAATTCTTTTGTATCTGACTAGAGCAAAAGCAGCAGCACGTGTGAAACGTGAATAAGGACAGTAAAACCCAGACACCTTCTCCAAGGCTGCTGCAGGACAGCAGCATCATGGGATCCAACACTCCCTGTGTGGATTTTCCAAAGAAGAGCAGAGCCAGCAGGCTATGGGTCATCTGGGCTCAATACATTTTTAATATGAAAACAAAAACAAACAAAAGCTTCACATGGAATTTCTCCTGGTTAGCTGCCCTGGTCTTACATTCTCTCTAATCACTGCTGGCTGCTATCAGATACAAGACCCTGGGTTAGACAAGATCTGACCCAGGCAAGCAGCTCCCAGGTGCCCCTGCTACAGCACTGAACTGAGATATGCCCTTGGGGCATTAGAGTCTGTGGCTCCTGAGACTGGTTTGACTTAAGGGGTACAAGAGGCTCTGCTGGAATTAAGCTTTTTATTTTATTTTAAACCCAACCATCACCCCAGCTTCCTCCTCCCCAGTTTGATGCTTGTTTGTTTTTGGAGCCCCACTGGTGGTCTAATTTACAAACGACTTATTTTTTTTTCCTCCTTGTGTACTACTCCAGTCTCACACAAACGCTTGTATAAAGCCACGTAATCAAGCGTAAGGAACAAGAGTTTGCACTACCTACCAACGCAGATCAGGAGGAAGGAGCACAAAGCATTCCTATTTAACATTTCACACATTACAAGTAACACCAAAACAGATGTAAAACAAGCCAATTCCTCATTATATTTTACACTTACCACAACACAAACCTTTGTGCATTAAAATACAACCGAAAGTGAGCTGCAGAGTTGGCAGTAGCTTGACAGATGCTGAGATGAACTGCACCAGAAAGGAATATCTCAGCCTGAAACTGTGCATGTTAAAAAGGCATCTGCTTATTGTTGGATATGTGTATTTATTTACACAGACAGCTTGCCAAAGGGTGGGGAGCATGCTGTGGGCTGACAGTTTTAACTCTCAGCAGGCATTCAGTGTGCAGTTTCTTACCCTTTGGTCAGGTCATTTTATTGCACAAGGCAGGGAGCAGGGAAAGGCTCAGCAGACCCGGCTGCCCTCCGTGTTCAGCCTCCGCAGGCAGGCAGCCCCAGGGGCTCACCCTCCAACTGATGGGGCCTCCATGCCTTTCATGAAGACATGAGAAGAGTCTCTCACGAGCGAGTCAAGCGCAGCTTCTTGTACATAAAAAGAGACCTTGAAAGAAAATTAATTAAGTGGGTAAAATCCCACAGGTTGGAACAGCAGCTGAGGAATTATCTTTCTATCAGGTTGGTAATGAGGACTAAAAAACCTCACACAGGCATTAACAGCTTTATATGGGCTCATTGGCATTCCAGACCAGATGCGAGGCTCAGCATTCCCAGGAGCAGCAGATGCGGCTCCAGTTACAGCCCAGACTCTGGTTTGCCCTGATGAAAACAGTCTTGCCATGATGCCTGGAAATGAAAGGTACACACCTAGCTCTCAGAATCATTTTTTCCCCACAGAAATTATGCTCAGGGAGACTGTTGGTCCCAACATCCAATGTCCCAGGTTGACCTGACACAACTCTGAAACGTGTGTTTAAATCACAGAATAGTAAAGGTTGGAAGGGACCTTTTGGAGATCATCCAGTCCAACCCCCCTGCCAGGTCTTGCTGGATGGCAGCACAGCTCCGGTGTATCAGCCACTCCTCCCAGTTCAGTGTCATCAGCAAACTTGCTGAGGGTACACTCTATCCCTTTATCTAGGTCACTGATGAACATGTTGAGTAAGACTGGACCCAGAAATGACTCCTGGAGAAGACTGCTAGCTACAGGTTGCCAACTGGACTCTGTGCCACTGATCACAACCCTCTGAGCTCAGAGGGTCAGACAGTTCTCAACCCACCTCACTGTCCACTCTTCTAACCCACACTTCCCGAGCTTACTACCCCTGAGGGTATTATGGGAGACAGTATCAAAAGCCTTGCTGAAGTCAAGGTAGACAACACCTATTGCTCTCCCTGCATTAACCCATTCAATCAGGCCATTATATATAAGATATATAAGTGTGTGTGGGAGAAAGAGATATATTCAACAGGCTGTGGAGAACAGCCAGCACACATCTAGGAGCATGTCAAGTGACACTATCAGACCAAGTCCACCACCTGCACCCTATCGATTTCCCCACCAGCACTGTTGGCTGCTTAACCATTAACACTCACAAGTGCTATTCAATTCTAACAGAACAATACAGTTTATTTCCTATGCCTTGCAATGGAAAAACTACCCAGTCTGGGGTCACTGACCAGACTGGGAAGCAGCGATGCATAGCACCTGGGTTCTCACACTCCTGCTGCCTTAATCAGCTCTGCCAATCTGGCTGGTTTGTATCACACATTTCCAAGACTCCCATCTACCTCTTGTACCTCTTTCCTCCGATTCATAGAATCACAGAATGTTTTGGGTTGGACGAGATCTTAAAGATCATCTAGTTCCAACTCCCCTGCCATGGGCAGGGGCACCTCCCACTAGACCAGGTTGCTCAAAGCCCCATCCAACCTGGCCTTGAACACAGAGCATCCACAACTTCCCTGGCCAACCGGTGCTAGTGTCTCACCACCCTCATAGCAAAGAACTTCCTAATTTCTAATCTCAGTCTCCTCTCTTCCAGTTTGAAGCCATTACGCCTCATCCTATCACTACACACCCTTGTAAAAAGTCCCTCCACAGGTTCTTTGTGGGCTGCTTCGGATACTGGAAGGCTGCAATTCACCCAAGCAGATACACTGACACCTTTGAGCTGGATGCTCCCAGAATTACAGGAGCATCCAGGGTTGAAAAAACCTGACATTCAAGGCAGCATGCACTGTGTGTGCAGCAAGGGGCTATGTCTACTACTAGCAATTCAAACATCCAGTATGGTTCATTTGGAAAAGCTTTGATTCCCACCTAGGGAATTTAGTGTCATCTGCTTGCTTCATCAGAGTGCCACAGGCTTCCTCACACAGTGTTAGATCCAAATATACTCCTGTGCATTGCAGAGTTTAATGTATAATACATGCGTGTGTGATTCTGGTCCATCAAGCGATTTCTCAGTGACAAAGCTAACACAGAATGGAGCCCTTCATGGAGTTGTTCTCTTCAATTCTGTTTTGGATTGCACCATTAGTTCTGCATAGATTGTATCTCTGATTTATTTGCCTCAGATCCCCTTTCTTTAAACAAACTCCAGATTCCTCCTACCCCTCAAAAAATGCCTCTTAAGACCTAATTGTTTTTCTTGAAAGACAGAATAATTTTAAAGGACTTAGCAGTAGTATTTCAAGAAGAAAAAGCACACAAGACCCAATTATCAAATGGCAAAGGCCAAGGAGAAAGCCACAGCCAGTTATACAACAGGACATGCAGTGCTGTTCTGTTATCCTCTTGAAATGAAGACTGAAAGCTTGCAAAATTCCATTCCAGTGCCTGCAACACCACCTAAAACCTCCTGACCACAGTAACAAAGTTATTACATACCATGTGTCTTGGCATTTTCATCATGTTCCAAACATCTGGCACATGGCTCTGCCCTTTGGACTAACGAGTCTTGTGATCAGCACATGAAAACAGATTGCTAAGCACAAATTTCCAGGACACAGTGGAAACCACGCTCTCCTCTCACATCCTTCATTTCTTCCCCCACTGAGCAGGTCAGGTCTCCTTGCCCACATGCTCCATCACCCTGACCCCTACCACTCAGTGTCCAACCTTCTGCTGCTCTTTACTGGCTTCTTCATGGAATTTAAGGGATGTAGGTGCAAATAAACCTCAATAAAACTATGATTTTTGCTAATTACTGAATTCAACCTCTGAATAAATGTTACTACAGACGAGTACAGTGCAAATACAACTCCTAAGTCAGGCAAATTAGAGCAGCTTTAAGGATTATCAGTGAGACAATTTTGCTGGAATGTGCAAGCCAGCAAAGACACCTACCACACGTGGAAGTACAGTTTGACTTGGGTGGAAATTCTATTGCAGTTGTGCAGTAGGGCTGCTCATGGGAGGAAACTGTAAGAAATTAAGAACTGAGCCCTACAGAAGTATCTACTAGATGTTCAAGTACCAAGAACCAGACGCCAGAATGTAAATACTATTAACTACGTAAATCTTAAAAGGCCTCAAGAAGGCTTACTCTGTCTGCATGATAGAATGGCACCTATTCATCGCAGAAAGCTGGTAACTGGAAGGAATGAAGGATGCAAAGAGTCAGCCAAACAAACAGCAGCAGGAGATAAGGAAGAACTCCAAGCTAGCATCAGGCAAAGGAATACATTCACTCTTTTCTTCTCCCAGAGAATAAAAATAGAGTATTGTGGTATAAGAGCTATGTTTTACTTTCTACCTTCTACTCCCTGTGTGTTCAAGAAAAAATTAAAACCAAAAATTACTTTTGATCACAAATCCTGCAGGAAAGAGCAAATCCAACACATTTTTCTTCTGGAATTAAATGTAACAATGCTTGAAATGTTTCAACCATCCAATAGAAACATGGCTACCAGTAAACATGTCAGGAATTCCAGCACGTGGTAGAAACAGAGAGATGGGGTAATTTTTTCCTTCACTAAGGCTCGGTTGTACAAGCACCTTCAAGGCATTCTGCACTGTGGGGCATCCAGCTACAACAGTACACCAGAACGGACTCACCAGGGAGAAGGCAGCTATTTCTTTCTTGCTGGTATTTTCTCATGACGGTGCTTCTGAAGACTCAGTTCAGTTCAAGGACAGGTTATTATAGGCCACAGGCAGAACAAAATACTCTCTGCTGGGTCTGCACCAGTGCCGAATGAAGGCAGCTCCCAAAGGATGTCCCAGACCTAGAGAAATGGGATGTCAATCCCTCCGAAAGCTGCAGGAAGAAAGCTCTTTGGCTCCCCAACACAAGGCATCAGCAAAGGAATGTCCCTTCCTCGCTTTCCCCATTATTAAAACGTGAGGCAATGTTTTCTGTTGTAAAGTCACTGTATTATAGTCAGAGGACTCCCTCCGTGAAGGAGCACATCAGAGCCTGATGAAGAGAGGAGGAGGAAGAGGGAGAGCCAAGGGAAACAACAATTCCACTGAAACTGAGGGCAAAACTGTGTCTTCCCAACCAGATCCCACACTGGATGGAGAAGCTTCACTGGGAAGGACAAAGGTTCCAGAAGTGGTCAGTAGTTTGGGGACTAATTATCATTTTAATATATACACAAATGTTTCAGGCTGAGTACCCGAGACTCCTCAGGCAAGAAAAGCTTAGCCCTTTTGGAAAACCTGGCCCTTCGGTAGCGCTTCAAGTGAAGAAAAAAAAAACAAAAATCAAACCAAAAACCTGACCCATTCCCAAAACTTTGAGACGTGGCTGAAATAAACAGCAGGACTTCTGACTTGCTCCCTACCCCATAATTTCAGAAGTGTTTACAAAATATTGCACCTGCTGATGGTACTGCCTATTCTGCTTTTGGAGCCTGATCACGTAATAGGCTGTAGAAGCCAAAATGCAACTTTTTCTCAGACTGAGCAATGCAGACATCTTTTGTGGTTTAGCCTCTGCCAGCAGCTAAACACCAGCAGCTGCTCTCCCACCACTTCTTCCATCCCCCTCCCATGGGATGGGAAGGAGAATCAGGAGGCACAAAAAAAAGGTGAGACCCCAGCGGTTGAGATAAGAATGATTTAATAATATAGCACAAAGAGATAAGAAAGCAACAGTACTAATGAAATGATAGACAAAGTGAGCGATAGGCTCTACCTGTGCCCGAGACACCACTTTCAGAGCTCCAGCTGCACTGAGGCGAGCTGAAAACAGGCAACACTGCCCCGGGCCAGCCCTCCCCTTATATAAGGGCATGTCTTAGTGTGGTATCAACTATCTCACTGGCTGTTTCAGTTGTTTATCCCAGCTGTGGCCTCTCCCAACTGCAGCTACCGGTGATATCTGAACTGAACGCAGGACATCTTATTTTATACCATCTAAGTCATGCCCAGCAGAGTTTGTTAGCAATTCACATTCACACCCTTTAATTCACTGGCTGTTCTCTCCCAAAATCAAATCCCCTTGCAGTACGCACTGGACTCCTCCATCCTTCTGCATCACCCACCAGGTGAACTCAGGCACTTGAGCAAGAAGCATCCCCTGGATGGGTTTGCCTTGGCCTGAAGCAGAACTCGCCCAGACCATCTTCCCAGAGGCTGTTTCCAGAGCTCTGCAACCAGAAAATCCAGGCCAGACAAGTAGCTCTACAAGACAGACATTAAACATTCACTTGTAATAAACACCCTCCTGAGCCCCAGGGACCAGCGAGGGCTGTAGGGAACCACAGCAAACAGAATCCAGAGAGGCCAGGCCCACGCAATGCCTCACAACTGTGGTTACTGGAATATGCAAAGAAAAAAAAATAAAATTGAAGTGTTTTTAAAATGGTCCATGTGCCAAGAAACAAGAAAGGAAGTGTCATATTTTGGACCCTTGAGTTCTTCAAGGGCAGTTTTCCCTTATCTCTGAACAGCAAGAGAGCGTGCCTCTCACTGGTATTTTAGAAATGTGTGAAAGAATTTCCAGCGTGCTCTCTGTGTGGCTTCACAATCCAGGCCTTGGACAGAAGTGTCCCTACACTTGCAATCTTTCATCTTCTCTCTCTGGAGCTGGGGAGGTGGGGGGAGAAAGGGATCTGTGAGACCACCAAGAAGAGCCTGGGGCTTAGGACTGTGGCTACTGCTCATTTAATGGCTTTGGCTTGTCCAGTTAGAGCACTGGATTTTACTTACCCATTGATTTTATATTCATGGTACCAGAGTTTAAAACAGAACTGTGGGGTTCTAGGAACACAGAACAAGCAAAATTTTTTAAAATCAGATGGCAGGGGGCAGGCAGCTCTGAGGATAGGGGTCACTACATGCAGTTTCCACAGGAAATGCTTATAACTGTTAAAAATACCTATGTAGACCTTTTTCATGCAATTACTTAATCTCACATAGGGGGAAAAGTAAGTATTATAAAGATTAATATTTTAATATCATAGCAAGAAGATGGGCAAACACAGTTAAAGTAATGTATACGCAGCTGAGCGCATAGCTGAAGCTTTACAGCAAATTTGTTCATTTATGGCAATGTCCACTGAGTATTTCCATAAATTCTCTTGTAAATAAGATTAGCAGCAGAAACTGAAACAATCCTTTTTAAACAAATGTTACAGAATAGCTGCCGAGGAAGAATTCTGTAATTCAGTGCAAATGTTCGTGCAAGAAGCGAGACCCTGTGAATTACATGCATTTAGTCAAGGAACAGAAATACTATTGTGTGACCTATATGTCAAAATACAAACTGAATTGTGCAGCTGGAAGCTGAACGCTTGAAATACCAGCCACTGAATACTGAAAAGGAATTGCTTGTAAACAAGCCGCAAACCAAGAAACAAGCTATGAGTAATTTCAAATAACTCATGCAATTTGAGAAGTCAATAAGCTATTTATGGACAATTTGTCAATGGAAGAACTTACATAGGAAATTATATTTTAAAACTGCTACAAATTATCATGTAGCAATCAGAAGAATGTTTATGATTCATCGTGAAGAGACAGAGGTAATTATAGCAGGGGTTGAAAAGGCATTTTCTTTCTTATATTACATTCTGTAACTGATCAGGTGCGTTAGGAGAATATTTTCAGTTATAATTCTGCTGCTCCATCCCCAAGGCATAAGCCATTAGTGAGTGATGGAAGCAAGATGATGAAACGTGAGGGCTAAGAAGTCTGATTTGCTCTCACCAACTCTGAGCAAAGCCCGACGTCAATGAACACGTCCTTCAATGTACTAATGTCATTATTCAGGCTTGGTCCTGCAGAGGGTCATACCAGATGGTAATTTAATTCTCTTGATTTGCAGATCAGTGACAACTTTGATCCAATGCAGCACAACTCTCTCAAGTCCTTTAAAAATTTAAAGCACGTGATTTGCTACTGTTGTCCAATTGAAAATAAAAACCTTCCTGAAGATGCATTTTCCAAGAATCCGTAAGAGCTCTCTGAGAGCTGCAGAGCAGGGAAAAAGCAGGGACTTTAAAGATCATCTAGTTCCAACCCCCCTGTGATGGGCAGAGATACCTCCCACTAGACCAGGTTGCTCAAAGGCCCATCCAACCTGTCCTTGAACACAACCAATGATGGAGCATCCACAGCTTCCCTGGGCAACCTGTGTCTCACCATCCTCACAGAAAAGAACTTCTTCATAATTTCTAGTCTCAATTTCCTCTCTTCCAATCTGAAGCCATTACCCCTTGTCCTATGACTCCAAGCCCTTGTAGAAAGTCCCTCCCCAGAGTTCTTGCTCTAAGGTGTAACTCAACAGCTCCCAAAGAGCAGCAGGGCAGCCTGTGCAGATGGGCACTTTTTGCTAAATCCTGCTTTGCCCTGAAATTGCACCTCTCCTGGCCTGCACAAGATTCACTGGCAGCAAATGCTGTAACAAGGGTAGATCATAGCTTGTGTTAGCACATCAGTATGGTACGATGATGCAGTCAAACAAGACAAATGTCTTTGGAATTGAGAGAAGGCAATTGAAGAGGACAGGAGAGTGATCGCAGATACACTACGCATTGAGTGCAGAGTCAAACCATTTTGAAGTGGCTCTGGCACGGTTGTCTAGTCAAGATTAATCACATTTCTGCCAGCGCTCAGACATGCTTCTGTCATGTCTCTTCCCTGGACACTCTTCTCTTGTTTGGGTCACTAGTCAAAGGAAATCCTAGGACAACAGGCAACTCCTTTAGGACTTAACTGAAGTTAAACAAACAGACAGCTCCTCCTGAAGAAACACCAGTGTCAGAATGACACCCAGACTATTTTTCAACCTTTCACAGTGTGAAAGGAGGAAAGATGCTGTCAGGCTGAAAAGCTTAGCCAGCTGGCCTTTAGGAACCTCAGCACTACATGTCCAGAGCTTTGAAATGTCTCCAGGGATGGGCACTCCACCACTGCCCTGGGCAGCCTGGGCCAGGCCTTGACAACCCTTGCGGGGAAGAAATTTTTCCTCATGTCCAACCTAAACCTCACCTGGCACAATCTGAGGCCATTTCCTCTTGTTCTATCATCGGGTTCATTGACACCGTCCTAAAGAAACAAGCAACTTTATTATCTCTTCTCTCACCATCATACCCCTAACCTAACCCAACCCAGCTTCACAACATTTTCTCCAACAGATGGTCTGAGAGATTAATATGACTTTGCTAAACTCAGGGAAAGTGTTCTCAAAATGTATTTATTTAGTCTCAAAGGCTGATGCTTCTATTTCAGACACAAGAAACAACATTTGCATGTTTAAAAGGTTATCTCCTGCAGCAATATCAATAGGCTTAATAAAAGACACAAGCTCCTTTCCCTGTCAGTCTTGCCCAGGATACTGCCGCCGCTTGATGCGTTTCAGCTCTTCCCTCTGAGTCTGCTGATGTGTCTCTTTGCTGGCCTGTGTCCTTATTTCAGCTGATAAGGGATGAAACGCTGGAGGCAAGAGCCTTCCCCTTGAAGCAGACGAAGGCATTGGCTTGCTGTAGCATTTGTATTCACTACAAGCACCGTCAGGATTGTGTCGTCCTTTTCTTAGACCAGGAGCTCAGCGGGAGCAGAGCTTGTGCTCCCAAGGAGGAGCCCTTACTTTCAAGCCCTGCGTACAGTATTTATAAAGGATCAATGGGCGCAGTAGGTGGCAGCTGGTTAACATCCAAGAACACCACAACAGAACGGTTTGGACCAAAAGTTAAAGACAGCCTCGTAATTAACTGAGGCTGCAGGAGGAAGGCAGGCAGGCAGGCAGACTAATTATCTTGGCTTCTCCAGCTAAGGCGTGTGCTGTTGCAACATGTGTTGGGGGATCTCTAGCGCTTATAAGCAGCCGGGATCTCAGTTTCATCTCTTCTACAGATGCATTTCTAAATACCTGAGACAGCCCCTGCAGCGGGAGCCCTTGACTCCATGCTGTAGTTGCAACGGCCATCGTTCACCTTTCCCTCAGGTCTGCCATCCACTCCTGACAGCCACAGCATGTCCCTGTTAGGTACCGACCCGGAGACACAAAACGAGAATATTGAGGTCTGTATAAATTAATAACAGAATTGCCACCCCCAGCCCCTCCAGAGTTAGACATTTACTTAAAAACAATTAGGAAAACATCCTCACACTGAGACTCTTGTGAGGGTCAGCAAAGCAAACATGAAGCAAGTGAGGCAGGCATTTAAAAAACCCAACAAAACCAAAAAAACAAACAAACAAACAAAAATCACATCTCTTCACAGGCTCAGTGGAAGGAAAAAAAAAATAGAATAACTTTAAAATAAATTTCATACAGCATTAGCCAAAATGCCTGCTAAGGGTACTTATACAATAAATCAGCTTCTGATTTCTGCTTAACCTTGTGACCTTTTAAATCCCAAAGTGGAAAGCTTTTTGGTTAGAAAAAAAGTAAAAGGAGGGATCAAGTTAAAAAGTTCACCTGGCAAATATGCAAGAGGCTTAAAAACCAGCAGCTTCATTTCCCCTGATTAATCTGCAGTGCAAATGTGAAGATGCTAATGATTTATTTCTCACTCCTCTGCACCAACTCCCTCTTGGTCTCTTTTAGACAGAAAACTGAATAATAATAATAAATGTATGTGCTCCTTTCATTAACAACTCTGAGCTCTCATTTCTGACTTGGGATTAAAACATCAAAACTGAGCTCCCCAACTCCCATCACACCAGGTGATCGATGCTTCTGTACCACTTCAAGAAGACATAAAGAGGTACCTAATACATTTATTATGTTACAGTCACCAGCACAAGTTCTTTTCAAAATGTAATAATCTCCTCCACGTGACACTTAACTCCCCAGTAGGTCCTTTTGCACTCAGGTTAATAACCTCCACATTATGTAGGTAAAAGAAGATTAGTAGTGAATATGTTGAATCTGAGTTTATAGTTATGGTACCTCCTCCTTTTGTTCAGTTCCAGGCCCTGCTGGCCTCTGTCTGGGACTTTACAAATAAATCCTATTTGGCAGTGATGGCAAATGCTTCTTGGCTGAGCATTTGGTCTCAAGGAAGGTCTTCTCATTTCCTCACACTGCAACTGTAGTGGGCTAGTCTTGCTTTAATTTCTCTTCCTAGTCCAGCAGCAACAGCAGCAAGCAAGCAAGCAAGAGCAAGTAATTTCTGTTAAGAAATACAGATCTCAAAACTGTATTTCCAAGTACTGCATATTGTCTACGCTGCCTTCAGAAAAAGAATGCTGTATTTCCAGAACAAAACTACCATCTCTTCAAACTTCAGCAGGCATGCAAACTCCTCTATACTCATAAAATCCTCAACACAAGACGGTGGAATAAGCTCTAAATAGGACTTTGCATCCTTAACCAAAGGCAGGTGTTTTCTCAGCAACCCAGGCTAGTCACCCAGCACAATGTCTCCTTCACCTCTTTTCATCACCTATAGCTTGTTCTCTTCAGGGCTGTGCTGGGAACAGGCGACAGCCAGGTGCAGGTAGGAGCAACTGGGCTCATCCAGTATGGCACAGAGACAATAGGAGCTGGCTAGGGAGGAAAAACACGGGAAAACAGAGAAAGGCAGCAGGTCCTGAAATCCTCAAGTGCTTTAGCCTATTGAGAAGAGGATTTTACAAATAGCAGCTGTGGACCTGGTCAAAATCATAACCATGTGAAAGGAAAATGTGCTGCCAAAAACCACCTGTTTGTAACTGTTGTACAGTTACAAATCTCCCCTACACAAAAAAAAACAAACCCAAACCAAACCAAAATCAAAATCCAGGAGCCTTCTATTTCAGGGATTCCATCGTGTTTCCAAAATGAAACAAAGCTGACAATAAACAAACCCCACGCAGAGCCCCATTGTCAATAAGGGACGCTGGGGAAACGCTCACATCCGAGCAAACATCCCTTTGGAAATGCAAGTCAATCGACAAATAACTAACTCCCAGCCTTTCTGAACAGACTGAAGCACACAAAAAGTTAAAAATCCTCCATCTCACCGAGTTGCACCCAGCAGACTGTGAGCCAGGGTGGCAACCAACGGCGTTACGCATCAGAGACGTGAATTATGTGAAATTCCGCGTGCAGACACACAGTGAAGGGGTGGCGGGGGGGGGGACCCGGCTTCCCCGAGTTGTGCCAGACATTGTGGCTCTTCAGCGTGTCCCTGCAAACTCCCTGCAATCCCCAAAGGAAGGGATACACAAGCCCAGAGTATCTCCCACTGCCTCCTTCTGCAGGAAAGCTCTCCACAGTAAAGACAGCCTTCAAGGAGCATATGGTAGAAGCTGGATTTTCTGCTTGCGGGCTGCAGTTTCACAGCCCCGTGACTCCGTTTGCTTTGGTGGTGTCACTCCTGGTTTACGAGGGAGGGGACAATCAGGTCCCCAGTGTTCAACTCAGGCACCAGCACTCTTAAGTGTTTTCCTGTAAAGTGGCTCAGTCATGGTCTCAGAAAATAAATAGAGCCAAGAGTGATTTTATAAGCTTAGAGGAAAGCAGCTCAAGCAAGACACCAGGGCGTGAGTTGCAGAGGGCACAAAACACTATCTATACCCTTTGCCCTAGGCTTGTTGTGGCAATCTCTGACTGCTGACAGCTGTTAACTTCAGCAGACTCTCAGTTTTTAAAGTGGCAAAATTTAAGTCCCTACAACAGAGAAAACGAAGTAAATGAGCAAACCACCCTGACAAGAAACCGTATTTTTCATGCCCGTTAAACCTGAAACCCATTCATATCTTCTCCAGCAGCTGCAAGCATCCTCCTGAAGGCTTCTGGGACAACTGTTGGCTCACTGCACATGAAGTAACAAACAAGAAGCCTGTAAGAATGCTGTCTGTCTCCTTGAAAAAGGAAAGATGGAGATTAGACTTGTCAAACGGGGATAAGAAGTTAATGGGGCCGGTAAGGTTAGACATGACAAGCAATTCAGCAAACAATTCTAGAAAGAACGATTAGATCTAGGCTAACTAAGTATGACAAATGCTGACTTTAAGTCAATTACTTACAATGATTTTAGAGGTCTGGGATGAGCTGAGCACAACATTGTAATCAATGAATGTGCATGCAACTGGGCAGCTTCCCTTCCTCATTCCACCTCCCAAAGAAACAGAAATTTGAGTTGAACAGATCTTGTGAGAAGAAAGGTCTCTGATTTTTTCTAAATTTAAAAACTTTATCCTGGCTCTAGCCAGGTCTTAGCAGCAAGAAATATTAAGATCATTTCCAAAAACAACTGTGGATTTTTTTTTTTTTTACCCTCCAGAAAATTAGCTTTCCTCAAAGACTTTCATGGTCTCACACAAGTTAGAAGACAATGGAGACATGCTTGGTCTCGGTTCTTTCTGAAGAAAGCCTTTTCCCCCTAAAAATAACATCAACTGGAATGGTCAAAAGACAATGCCTTAGAGAAGTATTGCTTTTTTTTTTTTTTTTTCTTTCCCCCTTCTAATCTTCAAGCCAAAGACCCCAAGGTCATTTCCTTCCCAAGCTGATGCCTTCCCACTTTCGTGGCTCTGGACCATGACCCAGTAAGAGTGAAAGTCACACTAGCCCGAGGCCAGCCCAAGGTCTGTGGCTCACTTAAGTCATACAGGCTTAATGCAAAGATCAAGGAGTTTGCAAAGTCAAGACGATTTTCATAAGATTTATAAAACTCTAGATGGGAAAACTATCCTGGTCTCCTAGCTGCATACCACCACATGAGATTTAATAACAGCAAAGACAACAACTGTAGGTTAGACCAGCGAGTTTCTCAGTCAGCTTGGCTTTGATGTACATGGCTTCAATAATAAACTCATTTGTGGTTTGTGTTTTCATGCTGAGGCCTTATCCAGATGGAACACCAGCCCCTCTTTCTGGTTTTTTCCACAGCACCTTTCAGTTATGTCACGAAACTTATCGACCTAGTTTTTTTCATCTAATCTAATTTGTGGTCCTGGCTTGTCACTGCACCAAAACATTTCTTCAGGATTTTGTTAAAGAGCATAAACACACTCACATGCTTCAACAAACAGTCTTGGACAGACAAGTTTTGGGGGAAATTGCTTGGAGAGGTTTAAAAGCAATTAATACTATTTTATTAGTAGGACTTGTAGATGGTAAATGCAGCTCCCAGACATTTTTTCTTTTTCAAAAAATTCTGCACGCTAGGAAAAGCCTTGAAGTTACTGCAACCTGGCAAGCTCCAGACCCAAGGATTATTTTGTAGACAAGAGTATGAAAAAAATTTTATACTGGAAGCACTCACAGTTCCAGTGTTCTTAAATCACGCTGGATGTCTTAAGGCAGCGCTGAATGTAAACAGGATGCACAAGCATGGTCTGTGCTGAACCAGCAAGTTAAATACAAAGGCAAACGAAAGACAATTTTGCTTCACCCTCCCTTACAGCTCCAGGACCATGGCATCCTCTGTGTGTTTTCTCCTTGCAAAGCTTTTATGAGCCCTGGGCAGAACTGGAGCTCTCAGATGAATCTGGCTGCCCACAGATGCACAGACTTGGTTCAGGATCACCAACACAAGGTAAGGAGAGTTTCAGAACCCAACAACCTGCATTTTTTTTCCTGAGGGGATTGCTTAAGGAAGTTTAGTCAGCAAGCAGGTGAAGAAAGAGAGGATTTTGGATGAGTGACATTAGTTGGTTTAGAAGTCTTTGCATTTTGCTGTCTTTATGGTCAGAAATTCACCTACCACCTGGGTGCTGGGCACAACTGATAGACCAGGAAAAGAAGTGTGAAACAGCAATGCCTAAAAAAATGATCTAAGAATAAACTACTCAGATGCACAAGTAATTCATTACCTCCAGGAAAAGAGGTGGAGGTTAAAAATGGTGTGGGAAAGACACCACATGATGTGGTGAGTCAGCGAACGCTCAGTTACAGCATCTCGCTTTAGCTGTGGAGCACTGGCCTTCTGGAAACCCCAACTGGAGCACAGCCCAATACCTTCCAGCTGCTCCTTTCCAGCCTAAGCTCAGGGACACCAAATTTAGCCCAGAAGGCCAGGGCAGACACAGGAGAGTCTTCCTGCTTGCTGAAAGATTAAGCCTCCTGTGAGAAACAGGCCAAACAAGGCTTGCAGCTGCTCCTGGGCAGTCCCTAATTCACCCTGCAACGTGAACACCGTTCACGCTTGCTGAGAGTCAGCGTGGCACTGCAATTATTGTTGTTCTTTAAACAAAGCTCTGCTGGGTTTGGGTGACTAGATGCTTAGAGCAGGTGGACTAATTTTGCTTGGCAAGGATTCAGAGCCAGTAGTACCTTGAGGAACAACAAACCCAAGCAATGGGAGAGAGTTTAGCACCACTCAATGTGTAGTGATGGGACAATGGTTTCAAATTGGAAAAGGACAGATTTAGGTTTGATCTTAGGAAGAAACTCCTCACTGGGAGAGTGGTGAGGCTCTGGCACTCGTTGTCACAATTTACAGCATTTGGTGGCTGGCTTAAGAAGAGGCTAAACACCACACTGCCCTAGCCCTGAATTCCCACACTGGGTACAACACGTGTTTGACTTCACACTTTGCTGACAGCTATTCCTGCTGCGTTGACTGCACCCCATAGGAGAATGTGATTTTTCAGGAGGAAGGACTCAAGACCAGAACAGCAGTTCTGACGCTGTTTGGCCCTCTTCAAACTGCAACTAGTTTTGCTTAACTCTCTTTGAGGAGCTTGGACTCACTTGAAAGAAATTCTAACTACAGCGGCCTCAAACGGAAAGGGAGAGATCTCAGCTCTGCAAGAGTCAGCTTGCAGTACCTCAAGACCAGAGGGTTTCCCTTTCCTGCAATATTAGCTCTTGCTGATCTGCATTAGGACACGATGTTTATGTTAGTGCAGACAGAGGAAGAGTCCAGTGCCTTGTGGGAAAGAGTGGATCCTGTTGAGACACACTGTTTCAAGCCCTGCTTTACCAAAGATCTCCCAAATTATTGGGTAGGTCACCTCTATGGGCTGCTTCCTCCCATCTGGAGATAAAGCCCCTGCCCTGTTTCAAGCAGGGTTACAATGAAAACCAGGGTGGGTGAAGGAGGGTGCAAAATGATGTAAGATGTCCAAACAGAACCCAGTGGAAGAGCTCCCACAGGCAGAAACATGTGTTACCAGCACTGTCTTCCATCTTGTATTCCTTGGTCGGTCAGGTTTTTTCTCAGAATCCCAGCAGCACTGCTAACAAAGGCATGTCAAGGCAGTAAAAGCACAACTTCTACAGAAAGAGTGCAAGCCTAAAACTTCTCAGCTGTGAGGTATGGTAGCACAAGCACCGCCTTGCTCCTGATGACTTCCAAACCTTTCTACTGATGCTCTTCCATTTGTAAGACACTCGAGTGATGACTAAAAATGCTCTTAGCAGAACATCAGTATTTAGCTATGAAACTTATCCCCAGGCTTATGCAATGTACTGTCTTGTCCTGGGCAGAAGAGGAGAGAAACGGGAGAGAACACTGTGGCAAAAACTGCGCGGAGAAGGAAATCCTCAAACTCTTCTATGTACCTGATAAAGAACAGCAACTCATGTTATCTGCTGGGCTCAAGAATTGTGAAATCCCCAGAAAAGCTAATGGTAGAGCTGGGCAGGAGCAAACAAAGAGGCAGGATCAAACAAATGCAGTATCTGAGGGGGGTGAAATGGACACAGCTATCTCCCTTCTCCCTTAAAAAACCCTCATACCTAGTACAGGAACAGAAAACTCCTTTCTCCAGCCCATGCACTATGGAAAAAAATCAGACTAGCAGAGGAGCGCAGGCCTACTGCTACATTTCCACTTCGCACGCTAACTGGGAGAAAAAAAACCAGCAAACCAAACCAAACAACCCTAAAAGACACAAGTCACGACAGAAGGGCACTGAAGAAGACACTGGCAGGAATTAAGAGGAACTACATTTACGAGAATTCCTTGTAAGCACCAGCCCCTGAAAAATAGGCTAAGATACTGCTGCTTATAGGAAAAGTCTTGAAGAATGTCTCTGGTATATTCCTTTCTCAAAGGATTAGAATAATTTTCTTTTCATTCCACTTGAAGATTTACAGTGGTGTTTAATCCCCTGTGAAGGAGCAGGCAGTACTCCATATAGGGTGGACAGGGAAACCATGTAGACAAGACTGCTGTTGGGATAACATTTACTTTAACTCTAATTTTCTGGTGACACATAGAAGCATTTGAACATAATAAAGGTTGTCAAAATATTTTCCATAATAAACTCCTACACACAGCACACTGACGAGACCAGCACAGTTTCCTACCCAGCTGGTGCACTAGCTGCTACCAAGAGATTCTCTAAGATGCCATCTCAGCTTGGGCAGGAGCTTGGCTGAAGCATTCCCCCTCCTCTTTGGTATGTCCTTGCCTCTCCTGTAAGGGTGACTACTGAGCCCAAAGGTGTCAGCCACCCCAAAACAATGGCAGGGGAAGGCAGAATAGATCCTGCAACGTGTCATGCCTCTGGGCAGGCTGGGGAGGACAAGAGCAAGTCACAACTCCCCTGATGTGCTTCACATTGCCTTGGGTACATGAGTAGGACACAAAGGTACGGGAGAGTTTCATTTCTGCTGAACAGCAGTGGCAAAACAGGCAAAATAAATTTAAGATGTAATCTCAGTTTGAGAACGGCAGACTTATTCCCACAGAACAAGCTGTGCTTCCCATCACCAGCTTGGGATACAAGCTCTGAAACACAGAACCCGAGGCTCTTTATTTCAGACCTTCATTTAATGCCCTAGTAAAGCTTCTTTCCCCCTCTCCCTTTTTTAATTTTTTTGGGTTTTTTTAAATTGGTGATATAAAAAGCAAAACAAATGAAAAAAGCCCTCAAAAACCCCACAACAGGGTGAGGTGCCTGTGCTCTCTGCCATAGTAACATTCACTAATTAAAACACAAAGCAGCCAGGGCTACAGGATTAATGGACATGGTTTCCTCTTTTCAAGTCTCGCCTGCTGACAGATCGCCTCATTCCTTCCTTGCTCTTGAACCTCTCAGGGAAAAAAAAAAAAAAAAATCCAGTTTGCTTATCTTACAATGTGGGGTTGCCATGGAAACCGCATCCCCCTGTGAGATGCTCTGTCATAACATTTCAGCACTGTATGGAAGGCTTAAAGACACAGCATCCTCTGCTCTGAGGGCTCCAGAGCCAGGCAGAGACTTTGCAGATGAGCAGCTGTCAAATCTCCTCAAAGTCTGAAGTCGGGAGGGAGAGATAAGAGAAGTCACAGTAGAAATACTCAGTTGCCCAGTTCTTTGCAAAAAAAGAGAGAAAATAATCTGCTTCTTGCACTGGCAAATAATATTGACCAACAAACATTTCCATTTGGTGTCAGAGGCATTCTGCTGTTTGGAGACCCTGCCTCCCACCAGCCTGTTGAAATAGAGCGTGCTGGCACCACAACAGAACCCCACCACTCATCTACTGTGAGTGAGCACAAAGCATCTCCTCAGGGAGGGGGTTCTGTCGGATTAGTCCTCGAGCCCTATTCTTTCAGCCCTTTCGTAAGAAAGAAGGGAAAAAGTAGCAAGCACAATAATTGCCCATAATGGGAACAGGCCTCCTATAGCCCGCTCCTTAATTACAGGGATGGCTTCCAGGCTATAATCACTAGGGGTCCAGATGGAAGTTCTCCAAGCTCTTTGAGGGACAGAATGTGTCAGTTATTAATTAAACATATGAGGCAATTAGCCTCAAAACTTCATAGTAAATCACTACAGCTGTGTTACTTTCCCTTTTTCCTTTGGTGAGTGCGAGTCAAATGCACAGCGCCTTTCCCAGGGGGGTGATGGGGACTGCAGCCAAAAAGCATTCCCAAACAAGACCTCTGTTGTCGGGTGGGAAAAAGTATCTGCAGAAAGCTTGTTTTCAGAAGTCAGCTACTTCACAGTCACAGCCCTCACAAGAGACAACGGATTCTGTGCACAACAGCTCTTCACCTCTCAAGCCGTCTGGTGTGCGAAGTGGCTGAGCTCTCTCAGCCACCCCAAACAGCAGACTGAAGTTCCTCTGGTTGGAGGAGAAGACCGTTCCTGTGGTTAATGTGGCCCATATTCCAGCATCAGCTATCAACTCTAATTCATTGTTCTGGAGGTTGTCAGGGCTTCTGCCTCGGGTGGACTCCAATATGTGTAGGACCCTGTTGCTGCTTGGTCGCGCCTTTGAAAATGAGATGCTGTGTTGCATTGTCTGTCTTCCAGTTCAGAAACTGGGCCAAAACCACCATGGTCGTTAAAACCCAGTTAGTGATTTATTCCAGTATTTGTATTCACAGGCAAAAATTCTCTTGGTCACATCAAGACAGCTTGACGTCAGTGCATTGTTAGTCTGTGTTTCACTCCGCGGTTCAGTGCCACAGTTGGAGATTCTATCATCTACAAAAACCTCAGTTTGTTTCCCTACATTTTTCTCCCATGGAGGTGACGAATGATGCAATAACTCCTTCCTGACAATATTAAGAACTGGGTGGTGACCTCAGCCCCGTTTTACTCTAACCTATAAAGCACTCTGACCCCTTCCTTAGACATTTTAGCATGTTTGGAGAATACACTTTGAGAAAACACATGGGAAATATGGACAACAACACCACAGGCAGCTTGTAATCAAGTGCTGTAAACTCCTCCTGGTACTTGGCCAAACACTGCACGAGGAGTCTAGGAGGCTTCTTTGAAGTCAGCAGCCACTGAACTCTCAAGCAGAATCAGGTACATTTGGTCTACCAGCAACAAGTGACAATTGCTTGCCCAGTTCAGAGAACACAGAGGCCTGAAGGAGACCCAAGCCCACTGAATGTTGCCTAAATTAGAAGAGCACACATCTCTCCTCCCATCACGGGAGAGGACAGAATAAAGCCAACAGCATGCCAGGTAGACATTTTGGGACATGCTTTAGTGGTCATGATAACTTTGTGTTGATGGTTGGACTTGATAACCTTAGATATCTTTTCCAACCTTAATGATTCTATGATTTACCTTCAGGACAGTTGAATTTAACAAGGTGGCAAATGATTGATACGTGAAAAACTAGTACTTGGTGTGTGGGCAGTCCTCATTTATAAATTTGTTTTCCCCCTTTGCTCTACATGCCAGACCTGAGCAAAATAAAGTGGCCTTCCACGGCAAATCATATTGCTATGTTAAGCTCTTCCTAGTAAAACCAGGATGTAGCTTCTCTCCTGTTCACCTCAGCCCTGTCCTTGTGACTGTAACTCATGTTTGACTTCCAGGCAAGCAGAGAGACATCTAATGTGAAGTTTCTGCAGATCTAAATTCTATCAAATTCAAACTGAACTCTGAACATGAAGTATTTCCAGAAGTGAAACCTTCCAGAACGTTTGCAGGCAGTGAACAGAAAGTAAAGCAAAATCTTATCACCATCATTGATCATAAAAGTCTGACCTGAGTAAAGTTTAGTCACATGATGACTTGAAAATTAATTACCAATGTTTCTAAAGCTTTATACTCAGAAACAGGTAGATAAAACTCAATATACGCAGACACGCACACTCCATATCTTTACTGGGACTTTTAACAGGAGAATCTTCCTACTGGTCCATTTAGTTCAAACAATCTTTTAATTTCTCTGCATAGCCTGTGCCATTCTCAATGCAGACCCAATAGCATTTGCTCAGCATCCCAAAGGAAAAGGCAGGGATGAAAAGAGAGCTTATGTTCCATAAAAAACCAAAACAAACAAAAAAACCCCACCACCAGAAATAAACCTTAGTTTCATAAACTTAAGGTTTACTCCAAAAAAGAAAAAGAAAACACAAAACCTATCAAAAGGCACCCCCAGGAGCTAAGCCACTTGTAATCATCCCCATTAAGAAAGGGGCAAGAATGAACTTTCAGCAGGCACCTGTTTTAGGTTGGGTTCCTAAACCAGGTGCAGAAAACCTGTCATTGTCCAGCCCTGCTCAGACCACTCAGAGCATTACAGCAGAGGTGGTGTTTACACTTGCCCTAGCCAAAAAGAATTTAATACTAAACTTAAAAAATGAAAGTAATTTAACCACACTAGTCCATTTAAACCTTGAGGGTCTCTGACAATGGTGAAAGCAGGAAAGTTGTTTGGTATACAGAAGGTTACCCAAGAGTAACCTGATAAAAAACAACAAGCATCAAAATCAACCAAAACATCAAAAGAATAATCTCTAATTAAATACACCGGGGATTTTGTCAGCCTATTACCAGGGTCTTGATGATCTTTTCTGATTTCCCAGGGCTCAGGCAGGAATAACAACATTAAATATTCTGTGTGTACTTGGAAGAAAAGAAATGAGAGAGAACTGACACAAATAGCTTCAAATTACTCCTAAGATCCTACAACTTGTACTTACAAAAAAGTGGAACTTTAATTTGCTCAACTCAGAACATATTGTCACTGCCAAACAAGCCCCAAGAACACTGTGGCCAAGGAGCTTCTGTATTCTGGAGGTGACTGTCAAGATGCTGCAAGCTTAATGATGCACAGGCACACTGCTTTTGTCCTTCAGAGCTTGATATTATTTATTTTTTTTCCCCTGTAATGGTTCTGGACCTCTCTGCCTAATTGCACCCACTTCATCTGCAACGAGAGATTTATAATGGAACATAATTTTGAGGGATTAACTTTGACGCTGGTACATGGCCCATGCAGAAGTGACAGCAAAAAAAAAAAAAAAGTAATTGTATTAGCTGTTGCTCCTGCCAAAGAATAACAGAGAAGCTTATTACACAGGCAATCAAGCTCCCAAATTAGTGCTGATTTTCACCCCATGCCACTTTACTGCTGATAATGATGGGAAGCAGCAGCAAATATGAAGCAAAAAGCCATCAGAAAACTAGCTTTCAATTCTTCCCGTTGAATGGAGCAACCAAAGTCCATGTTCAAGTACAAATCTCAAAGGCAGAGAGAGCTGAAGACAGACCACAACAAAACTGGAGGAATGACCTGCTGACCGGGGTCCTTCCTGAGAGGTTCTCAGGGAACTTCGAGTCCAGCATGACTAATTCACAGGACTAGGAAAGCATCAATCTTCTCCCTTCCTCCCCCGTTCCACAGAATTCTCTTATAATCTGTGTCCCAGGCAAGGACGAAGGCTTTGGGGAGCCACAGCCACATTTACCTGATCCTGTCTCTTGGATGGCACAAAGATACAGCACAAGCAACGCACCCAGACCCACAAGCCTCTCCCCACCTCCTGTACCCCAGCAACATCAGAGCACTTCCAGCTATCTGGTACCATCTGTGGGGACTATCCCAGCCCTTGCCAGAGCTTGACTTGAGACATTTAGTTTTGTTTTAAAGCACGGAGACCCTGGTACTAATTGCAGCCATCATGCTCCCACTTACAAAAGGATGTAGGTAGGAGGACAGGCTTCTGTCTAAACTTTCTCTACTATGTGTCTCTTGGAACAGCGTACAAGTGGACAGGACTTTCACTAAGAACAAGCTGTGAACTATGGGGCTTAAAATATTGCCACTACTGGGATTCACTGCCAATGTGATACTACTGACAGACCTGAACCACTGGAAGTGAAATAAATCTGGAAAAACAGAAGAAACCAGGTCCCTTCCTAGTATTCAACAGAAGAAAGGAGGGTTCTTTGGGCTCTGCCATCTGGGAAACACCCAAAGGCACAAGCCAGCATTAAATATACACAATATGATGTGCTTGATAGACAGCAAGGCTGGAAACAAGCCTTCTACCCAAGAAAGGCCACGATATCTTGTAACCAAAATGTTCACACTGATCACATTTGCTTTCACTTCAAAGAGATCCTGACTCCCCAGATCATCTGGACAGTTCTCTATTCCCTGCTTTCCCGCAGCCTGCTGATGCCTCCTTGCAGTTAGTTAAAGAATTATTTCCTTTCTCCTGGCTTTTGTGCCTTATTGGTAAGAAGCAAGTTCTGTAGGGAAAGTGGCTTGCAGGAGTCAAGTGACCCGTCTACTCCAAATCATTTCTGTTTAAGTTTTCTTCCAAAACTAGTCTGATGCCTTGCTCAGCTCTCACTGAAATCAGTTGCATTCCTTCTACCGAGTTCCTAGCTGGAGCCATCTTAACTGAAACAGTGTCTATATGTGAAGTTTGTATTTTCTTTTCTTTTTTTGCTGTTTGACACCATACTGCCCCCATGGCTTGGTTGTTGGCCTCAGCTAGAACCGTCTCTCTATAGCCTCTCATAAAACAATTATTTAGCAAGACTGGTTACCCCTGTTTGCACTATTCATGGCCATTCCTATGGCTGAGTAGAGCACCTTTATGGAGAATACTCAATCATCCCAGCATCTCCCACTGCTACTGAAAGAAGCCCCTGCAGCTGGAAGTGGCAATAGAGAGACCTGTCCTTAGATCAACTCTGACACAGGAATGCCTTGGCCATGTCATGTGCTCCTGAATGTGGCAAGACGAGGCTGACAGCCTGCGCCTGACAGCTCTGTGACATCCCTTCTGTTCACTTGCTAAGAGAGTCTAGAAAAGCTTTTTATGGCAGCTGGCAGAAGCAACGGAGTAACTTGAGATATGTTCCTGCTCCGCTTACTTTGCGAGTGTTTGGTTTAATGGTGGACTTTCACAAATTTTCAAGGCAGGCCCCTCTCACCAGGGAACACTCTGATTAGACCAGGACAACTACACTTGAGGAATCAAAAGCCTAGCTTTTTGCTAGTCAGGAATCAAAGGCCTTAGCTCGTAATTGTGCTAAGGCGTAGCTTTGACTCACCACTCTGCAAACTGGTGGGTCAGTCCAAGGTACAGCATGAAGGGGCTACTAGACAGACATGGAAGTTATGCCTCAAACAAGTTATCATACACTGAATAAGTCACCACGGAGGGTGGCATTAGACAGGGCAAATGCAGCTGTTGGCTGAAGAAGGTAAGGGAAGAGACCTCACTGCTTGTATCATGGGCTGCAGGCACTGCCCATGGCTAACACTGGAGACGGGGAGCAGGCAAGGGACCACAGCTCATCAGCCTCTCCAGAGAAATCTGCTCCCAGTCTCCAAAAGCACGCTTTTCATAAATCAGGCAACAGCTCCTTAATGTACAACCTCATCATCAACACGACAATGCTAGAAGCGACGCATCCAGTCCGGGATGGCTCCAAAGTGCTACAGCCAGAAGAAGTAGCAAAGTAAATTACAACACTGTCCTCGGTGCTCTTCCAGAGAAAAGGCAGCTAGAGATAAGACTCTGGAGTATGCCCTGTTCCCAAAGAAAGTGAACACCATCCTGTAACCCAGATAACAAAGCACATTTAATGTATGGATAGCTGTGGTACCCGATAGCACAAGAGCCCATTAAAGGACCAGAGGCTGCCAAAAATGCACTTCAAGTGAAAAAAAAAAAAAAAAAAAGTAACTGCAACAAAAACCACATGAAGCCACACAAGCAATGGAGAAGGGGTAAAAAAATAAAATAAATTCCTTTGCATGAGGCCACAAAAAGTACCAAGGGGCCTTCAGGATCACAAGCCCTACTGCTGGACATTCACATCTGTGGCACGTGCAGCAGGGCCAAATCAAACACAGCCCAGCTAGGTCTGAGTTAGGCAGTATCAAGGAGATGCAAGCTCAGGTTCCAGTGGATGCTGCATCCCACCTATTTAACGCTCTGCTTACTAGTCACATGGAGGTGGTGGTATTACTTCCAGTCCCAGAAGCCCTTTTCCAAATACTGTCTCTTCAGTGCAGTATACTCAAGGGTAAAAACAGCTTTTACACCTCTTCCTATTTCTCTTCCCCTCTTTTCTGTGCTTCTGTTTCTCTCCTTGTCAAGAGGAGATCAGCATCAGTTCAGTCATCCAACAAATGTAAAGTGGTCCTGGCTCCTGCTAAAAGGGACATCGCAGCTATGAAGCTCGCACTGCATTTAGTGATTTGAAGTCTAACAGAGCAGGTAGCAGCAAACTATGCAATCAAAGTTTTAGAGAATAGGTACTCTAAGCACGCCAAGTGCACGTTAGTCTAGAAGCAGCTGTGGCCATGCCAGTTTCAAGGTCCCCAGAATGACTTTCACATGTGCCTGAAAGAATCTCCTGCATTCGACACCTTTTAAATTTGACTGCATCAGTCTCAGCAGTTCTCACATACGTCCAGCAGCTATGAGCACTCCCTTCAGTGGTACGCTCTTGCCCTTTACGTTTGCTTTAGGTATCACACCCAAAAGCTAGAGAGATTCATTAAGCTGTCCAAGGATATGGGTCCAATTAAGACAGACAACATCTCTAGGGCAGCAATACCACTAAGGGCAGAATCACATGTTGTGTTTCATACTGGGCTGGCTGCTGCAGCTGAGAGACGGCAACCAAGAACAGAAATCAGGAGCTGGTGATGCTGGCCTTGGCACAAACATTCTGTTCTTTGTAACTCCCATGGCAGCCTGTGACACAGGCTGTGACTCAGCCTTCACATCCATAACAGGGGGATCATAGAATCATTTTGGTTGGAAGAGACCTTTAAGATCATCAAGTCCGACCGTTAACCAAGCACTGCCAGGGCACCACTAACCCATGTCCCTCAGCACTGCATCTCTATGGCTTTGAAACCCCTGCAGGGATGGGGACTCCACCACTGCCCTGGGCAGCCTGAGCCAGGCTCGACACCCTTATGGGGAAGAAATTGTTCCTCATGTCCAACCTAAACCTCCCCTGGTGCAACTTGAGGCCGCTTCAGCACAGCATTTCTGTATCTCACTGGAGTGCTGCATTACCTATGATTTGCTCACCTCTAGAAAGAGACCAAACATCCCACTTCCACAGGCAAACACATCGTCAGACAAGCTCTAGTCACAACTTGAAGGATATATGAAAAATTAATATCTTTGAGCCTCCCTTATGCCCACCAGCAAAATCCACCCACACCTGTAATTTGCTTTGAAATAAAGGAAAAAGCACTAATTGTTCAGATTTATTCGCTGTCTGGAACACCAACACCTAAGAGCATGCATGCTCTGCAGTTGTGAACTTGCTCTATCCCCGGGCTGGGAAAGTACCAGTTCCACTGGTGTACAGCACTATCTTTTGAAAGCCTCACCACAGCATGCACTACATGAACTTGCCTGCCCGAGCTTAAGTTTTTAGACCAGAACAAATTGATTACTGCGAAATGTGCAAGATGTGTGTGAGCAAGTTATTTCCAGCCAATTTTCTGTGAACATCTAACAAAACTGAAGTTTACGTTAAATATACACTGAGGATTTTCTCTTCCTTTTGAGAGCAATCAACATCCGAGTTCCCCTGCCACAGGAGGTACTGGCTCAATCCACTCTGATTAGACTCCGGAGGGGGAGCAAACAGACAATTACTCTGATAACAATCTTATCTGAGGACAGAAACGAGATTAGCAGCCTAGCTGCAGTGATCCTTCCTCAGATACAGCACTAAAAGGACTAACCCAGCATGGGACAGAGACGGAATTTCCCGATGGAGCATGCTGGCAAGTCAAGTGAGATGAGATTCTTCACCTACTAGTCCCTTTCATGCAGGGGGAATTATCTGTTAGGACCGAGTGGCCATGAACAGCTCAGGTCCCAGGGTAGATGTCTTCCCAACAGCACAGCAGCTGAGTGATATCCTCCTTTTACTTTTCTGCTGTTACACAGAATCTGACAAGCAAAAAAGCAGGGAGTAAGATTGTCTGAGATCCTTCCCTGCTGACAGGGACCAACTCCATCCCGCTGTCCTTCCTACTACTGCGTTGTTACATCCTGCCCTCAAAATTCTCACACATGAACTTTCTGTCAACCTAATGAACAATGCTGTTGGGAAGTCCTCCTCAGTTCTGATTTGACTTCTCTAACTTGATCTCATTCTTTAGAGTTCTTCCCTTTACAGTGGCCAAATTCACCTGTCTCCCCTGGGTGTTCACATCTCTGGAATAATGTCCAGGGCAACATCAAGGGATACGAACAGAACTTCCCCAAGATAAGGATCCCAAATACGTCTATACTTCAATCTCACAAAGACAGGATAATTAATACAGTAACAGGACAGGAGCCAAACTTCTCAAAAGGTTGCTTACATCATACCTATAACAACAGGGCTTATAAGTATTCCCGGCAATGAACACAAATGGAGATGACAACTTAGATGCTGGTAACTCCGGATGCTGTAGGCTCTGCCCTGTGTGTGCACAGGGGAGCTGGAGGGGGATCTTCTACAACTGAGCTACAAATTTTCTATCTCCAATACAGCAGTTTCACAACCACTTTACAATGCCCAGTTACAGGAAGGGGACAAAAAAAAACCCCTGCAAAACCTAGATTCACCAGAAATACCACACCAAAAAAAGAGTAACAATTTCAACAGCCTGGGTAAAATCAAGATGATGACAATTTGAAAACTGCTAAAAGAAAAGTTGCTAGTGAAAAGGCCGAGAGGTAAACTTTCTTCCTGCGGTATGTGACAGCATCGTGCTTCAGCATTTGCAGTTTTCTTTACACATCTATTTAGACTAAGATGAATATCCTTATAAAAATACATAAGCAAGCAGCACTAGAATAGGGCCAACTGCTGCACTTCTGCTTTGCTGATCTGAACGCACAGCATTTATGTCGTTATAATCCTTTGTATAGGAAGTTTATTCATAAGGACAGGGATTTCTGGAATTCTGAAGGATTAGTCAATCTACAGCATTCTCAGTGCACACACTCTAGCATCAGAATTGTGCTGCTTGGATGTTCAATGCCTAGAGTAAACATTTGGGCTGATGAAGGTTAAACAGATTAGTCAAGATGAAGCCAGCGCTCTCTGCTTATTTACTCAGAAGCTTAAATATTGCTGCTCTTCATTTAAGCAGCCTAGTTTAAAAGATAAACCCACAGAAGCGAAAACGAAACACACCCAACCTGAAGGGAGACAGCACCAAGATTTCGATCATCTTCAGCCCGGGCAGGCATGTGACAAAGCCACACACTGAATCACAGATCTCACACCCCTCAGCCTCCTTACGGGAGCCCCGCAGAGGCAACAACAGCGTCTCCATGAGCTTGCTGGTCTGTGTTTCAGTGGCACCAGGGAAATGGGATAAACAACCCCCCTTCCGGTTCCATTCACAGGCACGAGGGAAATAATTGGTGTGAAAACCATTTGCAGTTCAGTTACACTTTTGAGATGTGAGGAGGCAGTTATGCGCTGGGCTGCCTGAGACCTCATCCTTTCCATCAGTCCTACTGCTGAGACGACTTCCAAATGTTCTTGGTGAGGCCACGCATCACCTTTCATCAAAACCAGCAATAAATTCCCACCCAGTATAGGCCCAGCTCCTAAACCCACCTGCTGGAACCCCAGTGCTTGCGGGGCCATTTTTATGCAGCGTGTCAAGCATCCGACCCAAAGCCCCCCTGCTGCCAAGACACTTTGGATAAGTCAGTGAAGGATGCAGATGTGGTGCTGAGGGACATGGTTTAGTGGTGGCCTGGCAGTGCTGGGTTAATGGTTGGACTCAGTGACCTGTAAGGTCTTTTCCAACCCAAACGATTCTGCAATTGTATGATGAAGAAAAGACTGTGTCAGCAGGTACAAAGCTAGTGCAAGCTAAGAGCTTGAGGAGAAGCAGGCAGGTCTTGGGACTTCATGTGTCAGTCCATTTCTTCAGTTTCCATTTCCAAATGAATTTTGTTTCAAAACACAGATGTTAAAATATTTTCTATTACGGCACCAGGAAAATAAAACTTGTTTCAACGAACAAAAGCCACTCTCGCCCACTGGCTTTCCACCTTTCACGGCTGCACGCCAGCTAGCCCCACTGAGGTGATGGCTTGTTTACCCCACTCTCAAGAGAATTTGTGTACAAATTTCAGACACTTTCAGGAAAAAAGTGCCTTCCCTCCGATCTGTGTTTACTCTGAACAGATGTAACATTCCTAAGAAGCTCTCAGCTGACTGCCTTTGAAGTCTGAAGAAAAAGGCGGGGGGAAGGCTTGACCTTGAAAGCTACGTTTCTTGCCTTAAAAGAAGAAATCTCCAGGGACTCTTGAGAGAAATAAAAAGCAAATTCTCCAGATCCTTATCTCATACTATTTTTGAGAGGCTTTTGTTTTGTTCCTTTCCTCTTGTCATGTTTCGGATTAAAGGACTTCCACAGACATAGCACGTGCGCAATTGGACCGGTCACCGTACCAGATTTGTGGTCCCCGTGACAGGCCAGGGCAGGGACCCTCACGCTGCTGTGGTTGGAAATCATACATTCGTTTCAGATGGAAGAGACCTTTAAAATCATCAAGTCCAACCATTAACCCAGCAATGTCAGGTCACCACTAAACCATGTCCCTCAGCACCGCATCTCCATGGCTTTGAAACCCCTCCAGGGATGGGGACTCCACCGCTGCCCTGGGCAGCCTGGGACAGCCCTTGACAACCCTTATGGGGAAGAAATTGCTCCTCATGTCCAACTTAAACCTCCCATGGTGCAACTTGAGGCTATTTCCTCTTGTTATATCACTTCTTCCTTGGGAGACGCACGTACAAGACACAGTTTGCGTTTACCCAATATTGTCAGGGGTGACCAAGTTAACTTTAATATGGCAAAAAGAGGTTGCTTTTCCCACTTTACTTCCCTCTGCCTGCTACTGTTTCCTCAGCGTTCTTTTCCTCTTCTCCCAAGCTCAGCTCCTCCTCTGTTTGCCTGCCCTAACAACCTTCTCTGCCTGCTGCCCACCCAAATTGGCACGTTATTAAGCACCTAGAGCCTTTTGTCACGGCCCTTAAAGCTACTGCATTTCCTCGCAAAAGGTATCTTGTACCCAGAAACCACTTTTGGGCAGCTCTGATAGACTCACTTCTCCCAAACAAAAAAAACAGGGCACGCCAGACAGGCAGATTCAAGGACATGTCCTCTCCTGAATTCCACAGAGCACGATAAGCCTGTGAGCCTTGCACTTACTTTATCTTAACTAAGAGGCTTCCCCCATTCTCCCACTCAGTAAAAAACTAATTATTTACCACTGAGGCACGGAATAGGTTAAAGTTTCCTCTGTCTTGTCTCAGCTCCCTTTGCAGATTAGGGGAAAACAATGAAGTCTCCGCACTTTGTGATATTGCTAATGCTTCCTGTGGGGATCGCAGCGCCGGCTGCAAAGAGGATTATGATTACGGGTTTAAAAGGAGCGTGCGCTCTGCTGCCGCGAGAGGCACAGGCTTATCAGAAAAGAAACCAAGCTGCCCCCAAACTATGCATGTGGGACTCCTGCCTGCCTTCAGTTCTGGCTGACGGCTCTGCCTCAGATCATACACCCGCTTATCGGGAGCGATAAAGCAGCAGCTGAGCTTGCAGGGGGCATGGGGGGGATATAAATGAGTAATGCCACGCAAGCAGCTTGCATACGTTCACCGTCAGAACACATAGCGATGTTTACAGATCGTCCGTCCCCCCCCCACACTCATCTGCATCAAAACATGGACACAGCAGAGCACAGGGGCTGCACGTTCCTGGCTGCAGTTGGGAAATGTTGAAAGAAAAAGTGTTGGCGGAGCTGTATGAGCTGTGGTAATATTGGCTGGCCTTCCATGGGCAAGGCTGCAAATGTTTTGAAAAGTGCAGCATTGTCAGTGAGAACTGCTCCGAGAAGAGCTAGCTCCAATGTACAGCTCCATGTGCTGGGGAAGGGCTCCTGTCAGTCTCACTGCTGAGCACAGAGCTGGCTCCGTTGAAGAAAGAGTAAGAAATTGTCACCGAGCATTCACAAGGCACGTTTTCCATCACTCTGGGCTCTCTACGGTATGATGAGCAAGACAGCAGTTTACTCACACCCATACATCTCCACTAGATATGACAAGAGAGACACTGCGTAACTTCCTTTCTGTAATAACAAGGCTTTGGCCAAACCCAACATCAAAAATTCCTGGACTTCAAGGAGCGCTTCACTTAAGAGGTGGGATGCACCGACTGGCTAACACCCAGGTCGCCCAGCGTGCCACCTCTTTGCCCCCCCAGCAGCTGCACAGTTCAAAGCAGCCACCACAAGAACCTGAGTCCTCCTGAAGCCTCCCAGTCAGGATATGCACATCCTGCTGATGTGTGAGAGGGTTTTCTTGGTATTGCTGTTGGTTTGGGGTTTTGCTTTTTGTTTCTTTTTTTTTTTTAAACACTATCACCACACTTCTTGTTCTTTTACAAATTACTCGATGTGACCTGAAGTTACGCAGACATTCGCCCTCACTCTGAATTTTGTTCAGAAGGGTTTTTGAATAGCTCCCTCTCTGCTTGCTAGAAGCCAGAACAGCAAGCAATGGCATTAATGCCTGCTCTCCACAATTTTTACAGGCTTAGGAATCACTGAGTTTCAGCCCCCAGGCCTCCCCCAGCAAGGCACTGCTTCATCATGAAGTGCTGTTTTAAGTGGTCCTTGCCACCTTCCATCACGCACAAGAAAATCTCAAGGGACCAAACCCTCTACTGAACAAAGCAACAGTTTTAAGATGCTTCCATGAGTTGTTTCATGCCTTAAACCGAGCTGTTTGGCTCCTGCAGAGGGATAAAGTCTCTCCAAGTCAGTGAGAGCTGGATGCTTCTCACTAATCAAACATTCTTGTGCTCATAGCATTCATGCATCTCTCTACTAACCTTTGCTGCTGGGTGCCAGACTCGTCTGGGTTCCCTCTCTATGAATTTTTCCTTACCATTAATCTCTGGGGAAGAGAAGAAGAAATGGAGCTGAAAGACCAAAGGTTTGCCTGGCTTATGGCTTTTAAAAGCAGAACACAAACTAAACCAGAAACTTTCCCGTTAACCTGCCTTCAACAGGCTTGTGCTTTAAGGGACTTGTGAGCCCCTGCAGAGATCTGAATTCCAACCGACGTAATGTTTCTGATGCCAATTCCCTGAGAACAACAGGAGCAGACATTTACAATAATAAATGAAATAAAATCACTGCCTTTCAAATCTTAATCAAGTCATCACGTGGGCCCTGAAACTTGGGAAGGCAAAACTTTAGTGCTTTCCTTCACTTCGCATCCTGAGAGCCAGGTGACTTAATGTACGCAAGGAAACTTCATACCTCAGAAAAAAAGTCCTGCTTGATGGCAAGTGTTGTAAAGATCATCTAAGAAGATTAATAGGCTTATTTGATAACAGGTTCTGCACAAGAAGCCAGTAAGAACAAAGGCAACCATAGTAAGGAGGACCAACACAAAAGCAGCAGGGGAACAATTAAAAGAAATCCATCAAGGTGAGGGATGAATAAGCAGGTTTACGAAAAAAAAAAATGGATAGACTGCATTTGGGTCTAGATAAAGGTGCTTCATCATCACCTCTGCAAACAACGTATTTCCTTTTTGGCAATGAGGATACTGAATTGTATGAGCAGCATCAGGACAATCCTTCCACTCTAATCTAGTCACTACATCTTTGCTCCTCCCAGACACAGTGGCCCAGATACAGATTTTGACTGCCAGAGGTGCACATCATCAAACTAGAGAGACCTCTGAAACCCTCTGCAAAGGAGACCCAGCCACAGGGTGGGCTCTTGAGTAAAAAAAAAGAGAGACAGCTGTCAAGACAGCTCTCAAAGTTTGGGCAGAACCAATCAATACTGCTATCCAAGAGGAAGCTGGAGTCAAAAGGAGATGTAGAGGTAAACTTTACATCTCTGTCCCGTTTGAGAATGCATAAACTCTGCCTTAATCAAGATTTACATGAAGACAACAAGTTATTTAGATAACTAAATGTCTGACTTTGAGTAGAGACCAGGTACACAGAAAACTGTGTTGCAGTCACAGGAGAAGCAATTCATCTGAAAACATGTTCTTCCAACGTGGACCCGAATGTCAAATGCTTCATTTTATGACCCGCACAGACTCACCAACTCCTTTCTCACCACAGCAGCACCGGAACCAGGCTGGTCTGAACCGACCACATCACACCAAGGAGCTCCAAACTTCCACTTGAGCCTCCTCCCCTGAGGGACATTTAGCACTCCGACACTTCACACCAGGGAGCACTTGCTGGTATACCCACTTTCAGAACACAATTTATACATTTTGAAAAATCAAATCGGAATCCCTAAACTCTTACAAAGGGAAATGAAAGATAGCACTGTCAAACACCCCTCAGACCTGGAAGCCAAGGAGACTGTCATATATTAAGGAAATTAAAAAGCTGCATTTGCAATAGTATACGCTCTCACCATCCCCATCTTGAAAGGCTCCGATTAAAGCACGCTTAGCATCAAGATTCAATTTCTTTCTGGTTTTGCAAACAACAACGGCCTCGAGCTGAATGCTGCCAGCCTGCCTGCAGCCTTTGAGGAGATTAGGTTATTACCAGGCAACTACGAGAATCTTAAATCCAGTATTAATCCTAATTCCCATTTAGCTGAATCTTCCCTGTGCAGTGAAAGCTGTCTGTGTGTGAACTTGCCCACACAGTCTTCCATGTGCAATGATCTGTGTCACAAATGACAGATGCTAAACCTCCTGTATCTTTAAGAAATACATGCTGACCTCGGTTTCCAGAAAACCCCAGGAAAGGGGAAAGACTGGATCTGAGGAAAAAGGTGGTCCAAACTGGAACGATTTCTGGGAGATTATGGGAATGGGACCATTTCCAGCCTAAGAGCTTTCATCAGCCAGTAACAGAAGATTACAACCCTGGCTTGGAAGAAAACAGGATGTGTAGCCAAATCACAAGGACATAGAAGCATCTGTGACCCTGACCGCGTAATGGTGCTGCTGGTGTCACATCACCAGTACCAAATGACTCAAATGATAAGATAACCACTTGGACTGCAGGAAGCACTGCCCATCACCATGGTCACGTTCACTCTGCCAAGATAAGTTTTTGGGGGGGCATGAAAAACACTATTTCCTCTGAGCAAGCCCTCATTCACCTCTCTTCCCAGAGGTCCTGAGGCCAGCATGGGCCACCTCACCACCCTCAGCTGCTGAGCCCCTGGGCATCGGGTCAGACCAAGATGAGACCTTCCCACTGTCTACCAGAGTAAAGGCACCTCTCACAATTCATGGTCTCCTCAAGTTGCACTGCACAGACTCATAAAAAAGCTTTTGCTGACAGCTAGCTCTTCCTATTGGAAATACAGGGGTGCAAAGTGCCATCCTGTGTCCTTTCCAACATCATTTTACACCAATTCCCTTCCAAACACCCTTATGGCAGCCTAACTGGGCATGTCTGCAAGCTGCCAAGGGTTGCTGAATTGTCCATAGGCAAGATCAGGGCATTCAGGACCTCCTGGCATTCCCGGTCCTAGAGACAATGCCACTGAAGATGAGGGCAGACTGCGCCTGCTCTGATGTAAAATGCAACTATTTTAAATCAGTTAAAAAAAAGAGTTATCACAGATATTTGCAAAAGAATCCAGTAATGTTTCCTGTGTTTAAAGCACAAGAATTCACTGCAGATGAAAGGAACCTTCCAGGAAACACATTCCCAAGAGAACAAAAATGTGTTTGGCACCAGTCCGTTTTACAGGCAAGAGGACCTCTCTGCTGGCAAGGGAGTCAACAAATCTGCTGGAAAAGGCAAACTTTCCCTTTTTTAAAGTAGGTACAATCATTTCTGAAAACCTTTGTTTCCAACACTCCCAACTCAGCAGCCCAAGCTCCCCAAACTAAAACAGTTATGAGATCTAGGGACAGCGTTCGCACACTGAAGGCACAACTAGATGTTCCTTCTCCTTGCAGCTGGCTATGACCTGTTGCTTGGTCACCAGGACACTCAAGAGGAGGTGCCAATAAAGGTCTGGTAGGTTGTATATCAACCGAGCTGTGGTAGCTCTCCATGTACGTGCTCATCCCCTGCAGTGCACGTGAGGTAGTTGCATTTAGCAATGACAGAGTTCAGCTAAATTGCATTTACCTTTCACTTCCCACAGGCTAAGACTGCACACATGGACAACCACCACAGCTCATCCAAGACCTGGTAATTTGAGTGCCTGGCTTCTGGAATACTGCAGACCGCTTCATAGACCCTTTTTTGCCTAACTTCAAGGCAATATTTGAACCAAGCACTTGCCTTTTCCCAGAAGGTATCCTACCTATCATGCTGCCGCATACCCTGGGGCAAGGTGTCTTCAGTCTTGGGAATCTGGAGATAATGAAACTTCTTAGTGGAAATAATTACTGCTACAATGGAGATTGAAATCTCCTAGAGCATAACAACTCCAATATGGCAAACCTGTATTTCTCTGATAGGAGAGCACAGATATGTACAGTCAGAGCAAAGTGGGAACTTTCTCTCTTTACTGTCATGCTCTGTATCTCCTACGAACCTTCTCACCTCAGGAATGTGGACTAGAAACAGCTGTGGGATGGCAGCTTGGGAAGTTGCAGACTGTGGTTTCTGACACTCAGCATTTCTGCACCCCTTCTTTCCTCATTCAGTCAACAGAACAGAGAATTAGGGCTTTAAAATTATGCAGGCAATTAAAAATACAAAAGGAAGAAGACAGAGATTCCTATTCTGTTCTGCACAGGAATTAGCAACCCGAAATAAAATGAACACCTCTTTTGCTTTCCATCAAAGAGGGTGACCCACCCTCTTGCAGTAACCACCCTGCACAGACTCTGCCTGGATATCCCCTCTGGCCAGCCCAACAACCTGCTTCACAGGCTCATCCAAACCCCAGCTCTAAGCAGCATGTTTCAGTACAAATAGCAGTGGATTTTCTTTCACATTTCTGTTCAGTATTTAATCTTCAGGGATTAACTGCATACTTAATCACAGAAGTGAGCTTGATATGTCAGGTACACACATTCCTCTGTAAATCCTGCTTTTCCCACTGCCAATACCTCCATCTCCTAGCATGGAAGCAGGGGTTTGCGTGGAAGAATGCAGCTCAGGCTCCCTTCTCTTTACACACACACACATACAAAGAATAAAACAAAAGAAAACTGCAAAGCAGTTGCACAGTTTAAGACTTTCGTCTGCAAAACAGCTATGGACACAGTGAGAGCCATGTATTTACAAGTGCAATCCTAAATTTTCAAGATTAGTCAAAATATAATTTGTGCAAGAAACCCAGTAACTCTAAGTCAGAAAAAGGTAACGAGGTGTTTGTTTGGGATTTTTTCCAGTGATCACAAACACTTCAGGGGGAATCATTTCTTATTAAAAGGTGTTGTTTGCAATACCTGAAGTTACCCATTGAGAAATAAAAGAATTGGAGAGAGAAGAGTCCACTGAAACCAGCCTTTAAGTATCCATGAAGATTGACAAATAGATCGTAACTGCCCAGGCTGGGAAAATAAGAGAGGAGAATATCTGTTCTTTCTTTCAAATATATAAATACACACACACTGTCTCAAAAATAAATTTGCCAAGAGCCACACAGGAAACCACACGTCACAAGCACCCCAGTACTTAGTGCACTATGCACCAGCCATATCATAGAACACCAGGTTGGAAGAGACCTCAAGGATCATCTAGTCCAACCTTTTATATTCATCTCTTCATATCATTTAGAACAATCCAAGTCAAAACCGTTTCCCCTAAAAATCATTTCCCCAGAGTCCTATCCCATCTAGCTTAGGATGCCCCAAGCAAAGCAATAACTCATCATACTCATGCTGAATTGGAAAGGAAAAAGCCTATTCCCCAGTCTCTCCCTTTACCATGGTTATCTCCTAGTCCCAGTCTTGAAGAGGTCCTTGCAACAATCCTTTCCATAGTGCCTGCCCTCGCTCCTAATCCCAGGTCATAGGTATTGGTGACCAGCCTCTTCAGCTGCAAGAAAAGTAAAACACTGATGCTTTGAAGATAGGAAATAAGCTGGCACCTAATAATTGATAGTAAATATGCCTTACAAAAAACCAAAACAAAACCAAGCAACAAAACAAACAAAAAACCCAAACAAACAAAACAAAACCAACCAAGAAACAAAACAAAACAAACAAAAAACCCAAACAAACAAAACAAAACCAACAAAACAAAAACAAATCCAACAAAAAAATACGTGGAAGTTCCTGGAAAACTGAAAGCCACAACCTTAATGGCATATGTAACCCTGCAGCTCAGTGATTTGGGCTCTCCTGGGGGCTGAAATTGCCTGGTTGGTTCTGATTATAAAAAATAAGCACGGGCAGACCCATTGCTCTACGATATTTCAGAGACAGCTAAAGGGACGACTGCGTCTCAAGGGTTTAATAACACTCACAATTTCAGTTATTTATATCACCAGTTACCCAAGTATTTACCTGGCCCCAAAGCTGAATGAGATATTCCTAACATGTCAAAAACCTCATCCAAAATCCGAAATAATGCGAGCAGCAGTTCCTCACAGATCCAGAATTATCCCCAGGGGATGACGCCTGACTGACTCCTACACAGCCTGAACCAGCCCAGGTGCCTGGGGCAGCCACAGCAGCTTGGAACTACAGCACATCCAGGATCTGCTTCAGCTGCCAAGGCAAGTACTGCTGCCCAGCTCAGGCAGCAAACATACACAATGCCCTCAGCTATGCATCCACCTGGAGTCCCTGTCTTCCCTTCGTTAGGATGGTGAGGCAAACAAGACAGAAGAATCAGAGTCTCCTTGGTGGAAATCTGGAGTAATCAGATGGAGGATGTGCCTCCACTACTGTAGGAGACCTGTATCCAACCTGCCACAGGTAGGATGATCCGTCCCACCTCCAGGGCCCTTCAGGTATGTGCTTGGCTGGAGGAGTTCCTCTGGCAGTGGTAGACCTCCCCACACCCCAGGAGCAACACAGGCCTCTCACGCAACTGAGGCACCCATGACACTGTGGACAGCATACACAGCCCAGAAACTGGGTGGGGAAGCACCGAACCTACAGTCTGCTCCCCAAGTCATTGAATCATACACTTATTTAGGTTGGAAGAGACTTTTAAGATCAACAAGTCCACCTAGTAACCCAGCATTGCCAGGTCACCACTAAACCATGTTCCTCAGCACCACATCTCCATGGCTTTGAAACCCCTCCAGGGATGGGGACTCCACCACTGCCCTGGGCAGCCTGGGTCAGGCCTTGACAAGCCTTGTGGGGAGAAATTGTTCTTCATGTCCAACCTAAACCTCCCCTGGTGCAACTTGAGACTGTTTCCTCTTGTCCCATCACTTGTTCCTTGGGAGAAGAGATCGACCCCACCTCGCTCCCACCTCCTTTCAGGGAGTTGTCAAGAGTGAGGAGGTCTCCTCTGAGCCTCCTTTTCTCCAGGATCAATAATCCCAGTTCCCTCAGCCAACCCTCACGAGACTTGTGCTCTAAACCCTTCACCAGCTTCGCTGCCCTTCACTGGGTCACTGCAGGAGTCACCCAGACAGAGCAGCCTGGTTCCCACTTCACTGTTTTTGTGTGGCTGTGCGTTTCTCAGCCCTGTACTAGCCTTTCCTGTAGAATGATGGTTGCAGGGAATACCTGACCTATGCAACACCTGCAGATGGGCTCAACTGAGCATACAGAATTGGTCTGCCCAAAAAATGGGTGCATCATTTTTCCTTATCACTGGGAGAAGTTGTGGCTAACAGATGAAAGGCTACTCAAAATTTAATTTCTGTCTGGACTGTCCTTTTGCAGCTGAGTAACATCATTCCCACCTCCCCTCCAACAGCTCCATGTGCTAAAAGGGTTAAAAAAGACAGCAGAACCATTAGCATTTTGATAGCTTTCCACACATGTATAGTAAAACGCCTTTAAAATTCATTGCACTGAAATAATCCTTCAAGTCTAGCATTTCCTCCTCAGCTTGAGGCAACCAACTGGTTTTCCTCCCCTTAATACCTTAATAGAAAGCTCCAAGGAGTTGCCAGGCTAGAAGTCTCAAATATGCAATCTCAAGAAAAGCAGCATCCTGAAGTTCAAGAGAAGCCACGTAAAGTGTCTAGGGTTTAATTAAGAAACAACTATAGGGGCATCATCTTTGATACCGCAACCCCGCTAGAGATCTGTATACTGCAGCTCACAACAGAGGCACACACCATTTGCCTTCCAAAATGCTGAGTGCACACACACAGCCCCCACCAACGTCAGCTGCCCGGGAAGGTACCTGGCATCTCGGCAGAACGAGCAAATTAAAAACCTCAACCCCACTACCACTCAAGCTCGGGGCCTTGAGCTCTCCCCAAGATCAAGGCTGAATTTTTTAATACCATTACAATCCCAGGAACAAAGCTGGCGTTTGGAACTGCACACTTGGCACTAATATTCCTCCACGCCCACGCCTGGGAAGGTTTTTTGCTTCTTTTTTTTTTTTTACAGTGTGTGCCTTTTTCACAACTACAAAGCAAATGGCTTTCTCAAGTAAGCACCCAGGAGTGCCTCAGGACAGAGAAAGCAGCCACCTCACTTGGTGGCTCTGATCAGGATTGCTGCAGTGACCCTGGGCAAATGCCTCAGGACCACTTCATTCCCCAGGCACCACCAAAGACAACTCAACGAGCCACTAACTTGTTAAGTACTATCAGGCCTGATGATACCCTCTCTGCAAACACTATTTCTGGGGGGTTAACAGGCTGAAAAAGCCAGTCTGTTCAAAGGAAGAAGCTTGTTATAAACCCATGCACACTACTAAGAACCTTTAACAGGTCAGAAGTCAGCATTCAAAAGAAGGCAGGAGCAGCAGTGAGTGCAATGCAGCACAAGGTAGAACAAGGAGCTTCAGATCCCAGGGCCATGACTTGTAGCCTCCCAGACTCTAACGCATGTCCCAAACCACAAAATATTCACTATTTTGGCTGAGCTAAAAATTTCCCCCGCTGCAATCCTTCCAAAACTTCAGAAGATCTTTGTTTTTCTATAAGAAACAAGCAACCAAACAACCCTTTCCTACTCAACACCTCTCCCCTCAAAAAAACAACCCACCAACAGCAAAGCAAATCATTTACGTACCTAGGAAAAATCTCCCTGTAATACAGGAAATATTCCATCCCCATTTTTAAAACCCAAAAGATCTTTTCCAGGAGTAAAATTTGCAGAGGTGCTATGAAGGAAGAAATGTGTGACTTATCTTCTGTCCATTACAAGCTTGCCTGTGACACCCTCAGCAAGTCATCCAGATTTCACTTCCATCAGTAAAACGGGAATTGGTAAACAGGGTTCTCTGCCTTAAAAAGGTGCTACAAAGATACAATCCATATGCAAATCTGTGATGTAAACAGCCTCAAAATGCACGAGAGGAGGTTTAGGTTGGACATGAGGAACAATTTCTTCCCCAAAAGGGTTGTCAAGGTCTGTCCCAGACTGCCCAGGGCAGTGGTGGACTCCCCATCCCAGGTGGAGTTTCAAAGCTATGGAGATGTGGTGCTGAGGGACATGGGTTAGTGGTGACCTGGCAGTGCTGGGTTAATGGTTGGACTCAATGATCCTCAAGATCTTTTTCGGCCTAAACAGCTCTATGATTCCGTGTTCAGAAGACGTGGGCCACACAGAAACTCAAATTAGCAAGCAGTAATTCATCACTGCGACACAAAATAGAGAGGAGGCTGCATCTGCCAGAAAAATTCTGAGACACAGACTCATCCCGGTGGGCTAATGCTCAGGTAGTTCAGACACTGCCCGATCTGTTCACCCAGGCATTCCACACTGTCTCATTACCCACCAGCCGAGGCTTAGTCTAGGAGTACACACACACTGACAAACGCTGCCAGCAGCTCAAGTCCTCTTTCAAATGCATTTACAGTTACTGGAAGGGTGAGAAAATTACCTTATCATCAGTTTCAACAACGGCATCTGTTCCATCACCTCCTTGCTAAACAGCAGTGTATCTGAGCAAATCCTTGCTTCACTAGGCAGAATTCATTTCAAGGAAAAAAAGCTCAGGGACAGCAGAATGGGAAAAGGGAAGGAAGTGACAAATCTTGCCCACACAGAGTTACTGACAAAGCTGCAAGGTAGCAAGGCTCCAGTGCTCTCACATTTAATCATATCCCAGTTACAAATCATTTGGTCCCACTCCACACCGTTGCACTTGATAAAGAATCAAAGATGGCAGATGAAGAATGCAGCTTCATGGTAATGACAGTCTCCCAGTGTCATCTGGTAGGATGCCAAGGGAAACAGATCCACTACACGGCTTTTTCGGGGCTACTTCAGCTTTTAATGACCAGTCCTAGGCTGCAAGCTGGAAGCCCACGGGAATGCAGCTCCAGCTACAGAGTGGCAAGTTGGTCGCAGAGCACACACCACCACATCATCCTAGTTCAGGCTGTCCTGGTTTCAACAGGACCAATTTGCAGTGCAGCTCAAGCATCCAGCTATGTTATCAACTCACTGGAACGATTTTCACACTAACCTGTGTTTTTTTCAGTTCTCCATCCCTGATTCAGAAGAACAAGAACAGCGTGAAGTCTTAGATCAATGGCTTGCTTTTCTCAATTAATATACTTAACTAACGTGCAGAATATGGACATTAAGTGGATGCAGAGAAGTCTGGACAATCACTGATGAGAAGAACGGCCACAAACTGACTTTTAGAAAGGGCTCGCATGGACCCAAATGTCATTTACCATTAACAGCACAGCCTAAGCCTCTGACAAAGAGGAGCAGCTTACGATCCTCATGGGGATCTAAGGAACCTTAGCAATCAGCCTTTTAGACGTTCCTTTAATGACTGTAACCAGAAGAAGCAGAAGACAGACCAGAAGACAGAAATCCGCTGATATTTCAATCAAACACAGAAGACTTCGACTTGAATAATTTCAGATAAAAAATTTCTTTTCTTAGCTCATTTTTTTGTGAAAACATAGTTAAGAGATTATTATCATCTAATATCTGAAAATAAGTATTGCCCTTTTATCACCAAAAATCCATTAAAGCAAGGGTTAGGGTGTTTTGATTTGTTCTTTCAAATGCCCCGTATCTGGAATCTGCATCTCTGCAAACACACTGGAGCTCATCCCACATCCAGGAGTGCTCTGACATGGTATGATTTGCAGAAGCGACTGTGCTGTGGATTCCTTTGGGCTGCAACCAACAGAGATGTGTGGAGCTCCTGGTTTTGGTTTCCCCTAGCTCAGGCCTTCTGCTGCCCCACATTTCTCTGTGCTATAAACACACCTTATGCCTCCTACTTCAACTTGAAGGAGAAGGAAGGGTGAAACCAAAAAGGCAAGCTCAGACTCATCATCTACCACAAGATGAATGAAAGTCTTCTTAAAACAGGTGAGCAGAGACCATATGAGGATGCACTCGGCTTCCTGAAAACAGGAAACTCACGTTATTTAAACCTGAAATACACAGCCACAGCACGGGAAAGTTGTGCCTTTCAGAGAAGCGTTCTTTGTCTATACAATGAAGAAACTTCAACCCCAAGCCTTCTCCCACCCCATTTTTTTTACAAGCAGAGAGGGGAAACAAAATAGAAAGTGAAGACAGAGTGTGAACCTCAATTTTGCAATCCCACCTTTTAGGACAGAGGAAGCCTCTGGGCAGCCAAGCAGTGCACAGAGCATCAGGACTTGGGTAGCTGAGCTTCCCCAGGAAAACCACAGGGACTTTGATGATGCAGAGAGCAATGCCAGAGAACAACTGCCCCAGCTAAGCACATACCTAGCTCACCCGAGATCTCCTCCTGCCCTTGCTCTTATCTCCTTACTCACCAAGGAGAATCAAGAATGGATGAAGAGAATACCACCTTACTCCTCGTAGAACTGAGGGAGAGAAAAAATTGGAAGAGGCTTCTTACTGAAACCACGTGTTACTCTTCCTTTCCTGAGCTCACTGCAATCAAACCAGCAGAAGAGCGTTTCATCCTGTTCCAAGAAGCTTCTCTCTTGCCCTAAGCATTATTTTTCCTACCCTGCCCAACAATAATGGCCCAGGCACAAACATATCAGTGGTGTTAGTTCTGTTTGCTTTGGCTGCTTAAGGTGCTTTTCTAATAATATTCCTCAGCAAAAGCAGGGGTTCAGAAGCTCTACAGCCTCATGTAGCCTTGACCCTACCAAAATACAGCAGCAACAGGCGCTTCAGGGTCAGTCGCTGTCCCCCAGTATTCCTGGCATGTAGGAAACCTGCTCTCAGGATCCTGTTTTGGATTTTGGACAGCATAGGTGAAATACCCCAACCATTTGGCTCCAAACCAGTATCTCTGTTTTGACGAAGAAATTCTAGCCCGAACACAAAAAAAAAAAAAATCAACCAAGGAGAACTGAGTGGAAACCCTTTTCCACAAAGCAGTACTGGTGTCAATAAATCATCATTTTCTGCAGGCGAATTGTTTCCTTGAAAAACTCCCAGCCAGTCCTAGCCTCCAGTAGAAACCATTGTGTTTTTTGCTGAGGACATAAGCCTGGAAGCAACCCACCCAGCAAAGGTTCTGCTGAGGAATGGCTTGCCTCCCCTAAGTACAGCCAAGCCAAACTTGCACAGAACAAACAAATAAGGCCTCCTGAAGTTTGCCCGGACACTTCAGGATTCTTTCTTCTCCTCCTAAACCAGCAGTTTGTGTCATTAAACCGAGGAGAGGAGGCATGGTTCTCCAGAAGGAATGCTTTCCCCCTTCAAAACACAGGATTACATGTGCAATACCGTATCATCTTAAATAGGTCACTGACATCCCGTGGAAGCCAGTGTAAGGAAGGCTACTTACATATTCCCACACTAACGTTTTTGGCTTCTCCTCCTTTATTGCTAAGAATATTCTGTTGGAAACAACATCTTTGTGCCTTTGAGGGTCCCTGCTCCTGCTGCTGCTTCCCCACCCGGAGCTATAATCCTACGCCTGTCACAAACCCAGCCACTGACGCAGAAGTTATTAGAGCTACAATCTGCAGATTACAGCAACTTCTAATAGGGGATAAGCAGCAGGAAAAGGTGAGTTTAAGCAGCAAGGAACCTGCTGGTTCAAAGAGCCCTATTATTAATATTTATTACTTTTAAGCATTCACTGAGAGCTGTAGAAGATAAAAGAAGGAACTGAAATCAAGAACCGAGGAACCAAGTTTATATAAGATGAGACAACAGGAGAGCATAAAGAATGAGGATATAGCATCTGGGGAGGAGGGAAGCCAAGAAAGAAGCAATAACAGCAAGGGGAAAGAAAATCCACACCTTTTATCAACAAGATGTTCCTAATAGTAAGAAGTATGAAGAGAATTGAAGAATTCCTCCATGTCTAATCAGAGCTGTTCCCCATAGGGGACCTTCTGAGCATTATTACAAGGCACTGGCATATCTTTAAGGAATGGAGCTTTGATCATAAAAAGCAAGTGTGTGTGTGTGTCTGTGTGTGTGTGAAACTGGAAAAACAACAAAAGGAAACACAATTGCATCACCCTGTGGTATGAGGGCAAAATCCAGCCCTGGACGGATGTGTTACAAAGCTCCAAGTAAATCCAGTCAGACCTTGTATAAAAGGTTAGAATGAGGCATGATTCTCACTCCGGTCCTCCATCATGAGTAAATCCCTCTTCTTCCCCACAAACCCTTTGCCCCTGCTGCCCCAGAAGGACTCCCAGGTGGGTACTTCTCTTCCCTAACAGCGATGCAAGCTTGTGGCTTACACCATTTTATAAACCTTCACGCTTTCAAACAACAACTGATGATGCTTCACAGTTCCAACGCACTTTGCCAAGATTAGCTAACAAGAATGTTCATCATACCCACATGCTGAGGGTACTGTCTTCATTTTCACAGCTGGAGTAACAGATGCTTGGAAAAGCAGCACAACTTTCACAGAGCCAAAGAGGCTCTACAGTGGGCCCATGTTAGCGATGCTGGCATTTGCATCTCCTGGGAAAATCAAAGGATCAACACACAAAACAGGAAAAAAAATAGGAAAATTTTACACAGTTAGGAAAAAATTCTTCCCCAAAAGGGTTGTGAACCCATGGAACAGGCTGCCGAGGGAAGTGGTTGAATCGCCACCCTTGGATGTGTTTAAAAGACGTGAAGGTGAGGTGCTGAGGGACATGGTTTAGCAGTGGACTTGGTAGAGTTAGGTTAATGGTTGCACTCCATCTTAATTTTCCAACTAAAACAACTCTATGAAAATGTATAGCATGAAACCGTCTGCTCCTTTCAGCAAAAGCAAAAGGTGATAGGCCAAAGAGATCTACTGGTTCTTCCAGCATTCTGCCTCGAGCATTTCCAGAACCAGCTCTCAGCTTTTCCTGTAGCTTGTTCTGAAACACAGCTTGGTGTAACTCTGGAAGATCCCCGCACTTCAGTCATATTCCCGTCGGAAGCAAAAGCTTTGTTGATCAACGTAAAATAAGCACCTCATCCTAAGCAACTCTGAGAATCATTAACAGGAACAAAGGGCAGTCAGCAGCTCAAAAATACATCAGATCCAAAGGCCACCCCTCTCAAGAACATTCTGAGACTCTCAGTCCTTTATCCTCAATTATGTCTCATACATGTCTATTGTGGACCCACCACATTATTATCACTATTAAGCTTCACCACTTACTATCAGCAAAACCGACACAGAAAAGCATTCTGTTTTCAAACAATGTCAGAAATAAATTGGGGTTAGACTAGATGACCTTCAGATTAATGTCATACCCTGGAAAATTTCTCATTTACCCTGGCAACAGGTTTTAATCAGTCCATCTGAAAAGTACCCACAGGTCCCAGAGACTTCCATGAGAAACAGGTTCTCAGTGGGTCTGAGAAACCAGCCCAGTATCGGCATAAGCTCTCTGCATACAAGAAGATCTGGTTCTCTTCACTCCCCAAGGAGATGAGATGTGCTGTCAAGTGAGCCAAGAACAAACCCTGTCGTTGCTTTCCCAGCATAGAGCGTTGCAGTTCAGTGCCCTGTGAGATCCATGTCTCCAGAACAGGCAAACTGCCAGTCAGTTCATTTAGACTATTTTTCCTGAAGAAATGTAGACACCATCGTTCAGCACAATCTTTACTACTCTAAAACTCCCTCCTTATAGACTGTCATACACTGAGCTTTTCGTAAGGAGTAAATATAGTAACTGTTTCCATAATAATGTTAAAAATACCCCAGCAGATTAAATTCAACAGATGAAACAGGGCCATAAATACGTATGTCTAGCAACATGACCAAAATCACCCGTCTTCAAACTGGGCATTGGGCCATGAAAGGAGGCTGCTAGCATTACAGTTTCAGTGCCGAGCCTTCGGAGAAGCACAGAGCTGCCGAAAGACTTGGTGCTGTAATCATGCACAATATATAAGAGCCAAGAGGGCCTCTAAGCTCCTGAGCCCCTGCCAGGCTGTGCCACTGACCCACACTCAACAAGTCACCAGATGGTCCATTACCCCATGCCGTTCATCTGCCTTGCTGTCTTTCCAGACATCTGGGGTGGCATGAAATGTATTTAAAGCTGTTTATGACTCAAGTGAGAAGTCTGAAAGGATATAAGAGTGATTATTTTCATCTCTGCTATACCATACAACTTTTCCCATTAGCAGCTTGCTCCACTTCCATTTTCCCAGCATCAACAACTACTGTTAAGTTTTTTGTCCTGACACTTAACAGCACAGACATGAGGAGTAAAGAGGACACTCATTATACTGCCTGCAGAAGAGTAACCCAGGCAGATCACATTGTGCACCACAGACACCCCAGGAAAAGTCCCTCTCTACTGTGGCTATGCACCCACTAAACAATGGAGATGGACGGGCAGGAACAGAGGTGAACTAAATGCTGTCAATCAGCATCTGAGCCAAGCAAACTCAGAGTAAGCCCTAACTCACAAAAAACATGCCACCCCTTCCATGATCCCAGAACCAAGTACTATCAAGCACACAGGGGAGAGTAGGTTTCAGCACTGTTTACCTCATCAAAAGCATCCTCTGTTTCCTCCTGAAGCAATATACTGGTCTAAAGAAATTTGAACTTCACGTGGCTTTAAGAACTGACTCTTCTACAGTGACCTTTCCATTTATTTCTCAATTAGCTGGAAACTTCCAATTCAGACCAGGTTTATTTAGTAAACACATAGCAAAAGGAACACCCAGATGTCAAAAAAAAAAAACAGGCCCAAAGGACAAGAACCCCCAGAAAGTTACGTATCTTTGGAATCCTTTTTGGATGAACTACACAGATGGGAGGGACCCTGTGCAGAAAGAAGGCCTGTACTAAAACCCCATGACTGTCAAAACCCCAGTTCCATCATCTCTGAGGACAATGACAAGATACTGGGTCTGGTGTTGCTGTAACTGAATTTGGTGATGGCAAACTGAAACCACATGAATACAACATGGAACATCTGCTGCCCACCAAACATGAAGCATGCACATTAGCTGTGTGATTATCCAAAGCTTCCTGCACCAAGACACCTGCAGATGCAATTCAGACCCAAAACAGCCACACATACACAACTCCATTAGGATACTGAGTCTCTCTAGCTCCAAGGACCACTGAGCACCTCCAGCACATCTCCACCACCCTGGAAGAGTATGGACTTTGAGAAAATGGAAACCTTTCAAGCCCACTGATAGAGAACAGAAGGCGGCAAAGGGGCAACAGCAAATCCCTTTTGTGGTCAATTTCAAAGAGTAAAACATCTTTATTTCTTTGTTTCTTCAAGTCTTACATGTGCAAAAATAAATAAAAACACGCTGACAAACTGGTTTAGCAGCTGGTGCGGTTCACAAATAATAAGATGTGTACCACCTTCCTATAGCCACTTCTTTTGGTCTCACATTTATACTAAATTAAGGCCATGACAGATCTTTACCAATGCAGAAATGATAAACAGCAAGACAGCTGCTAAAGGCTCCAAGGCAATAGGTTAGGGAGGGGGAGGAATAAAAAGTCCCATCAACTATTTGCCGGGCACTGAATTTACCAGAACCCTCTGGAACTAAGGGACAGCACAACTTAGCCACCACTTGGGAAACTTTAGACTGCAAGAGCAGCAAAAAGAAAATAAGAATTGTTGGTGTAGGGAAAGGAACAGACCCAAGAGGAGTTCTGAGCTGCGCAGTCACAAGCCACAGCAGGACCGAATGCCACGCGGCTGGCATATCCATTACAAATGAGATGGCAGCGACCAACAGAAAGCAAACCTCGAGACATCTGGAATGTATCCTTCTATGAAATAGAATTAAAGTCCAGCAGTCTTCCCAGTGCTGAGAAGCAGCAGGAAGGGAGGGAACAGACGACAGACAATATTTGAAGAAGTTTTAGAGGGAATAAGCATGATGAGAAAAAACACAATTGTCTGGACTGATTTTTCTGTACAACCTTTCTCTTCCTTCATTTGCTACTTCCAATTAAGATTAACAAACACTTCCAACAGCGGGGGGGACGGGATGGGGGGGACTCCTAAGAAATAGCTTAAAAGGGAATGAGCAATTTCAGATCCCAAACAGCTCATTCCTATGCATCCTGGGGGAGAAATACACAGGCTCTACCCTCTCATGTAAATACACCACTCGGTTTTGAGTCATTATTTTAAAGCAAAAAGCAAAGACCACCCCTTCCCAAAGAAAGTTACTTTCCAAACCTCACTGTACTACTACTACTTGTGAGGTTTCTCAAAAAAGCTACTTGGAGTTTTTTTCAAAAACAAACATGAAAAATGGATCCAAAATCTTTTGCTCACATTTTACTAAGTCCATTTAAGTTAAACGAACAAACCATACTAACATCAGCGAAAAACTATGGAAAAAGCTGAAGGAGGGGTTATCTTGCAGCCTTATCCCCATGCCAGGTCTGCTTCCACAGTCTCACAGGATCAGCAAGGAGTACAGATACTCATCTGTACCGAGTTTAATTATCATCTGGTTTAATATTAGCCACCAAACAGACCCTGGACCTGCCATCACCTCCTGCAATGACTCACTGTCGAGATGTCAAGAACTGTGTGCAACCTCACAGTAGTCTCCAAAGACAACTTGGACCACCATCTGCTTGTTTAGATACCTTAAGCCTCAATTTTGTAGCATCTGAACTTCTCTTTTCAAGTCCTTCCCCATCTAAGACCCACAGCCCCATAAATCTAGTAGCTTCTGTTCCCAGAGCAGTTGTGCCTGTTTTCCTGCAGCCTGGTGAGAACAGACAGGACTCCAGATAATTAAATAAAAACACAGGAACTGCATTATTTATTTTAAAGGAAAACGCGCTTTCTAGGAAGAAAGTCCTTTACTTGGGCAAATCTGTAAGCTGTTTATCAGCTTAAACTCATTATCTGCCCATATGGTCTTAGCACTGTGGTTTAAAAAAAAAAAAAAAAAAAAAAAAAATGGGCATGCACTAGCTGATGAAATGTCATCTGCCCTTATGCCAGCAACTAGTATTTTTGAATTGACGTCAAATTAGGATCCCTGCCACAAGTGAAGGGCTACCATAAGGATAGTCATAATATTTTAATTATGAAGGGATCTTACAGAAGGCAAGGGGCGAAGCAAGAAAACCCATTCACAAAAATACAAAGCCACTTAATTCACTTTCTGCCTCCTCTGCTCTGATGCTTTTTGTTTGGGGAGATGGGGTGGGAAGAGAACAACGTAACTTTAAAAAAGGGGGCGGGGGGGGCATGGGGGAGGGAGGAAGGCAAGAAAATGAGATGCTAGTGCCAATAAACACACATCAAAGCACGAGATGGCTCTGCTTCAACTGCCTGCAGTACTCAACCTGGGATAGATTAAGGCAAGATAAAAGGTGCTAGGAGGGAAAATCCCACCACTGCAGTAGCATGGACCCTCTATCTCACTGCTCAGTCCCCGTGCTGAGAGAATGCCAAGATCCTGGCCGGCTCTGCAAGTGCATGTGCTAGACCCAGTTTGGCAGAACCCCAGGTTTGCCCACCACTGTTCCTCTGTCAGGGACCAGCTCCGCACAGCGAGGTGGCCAAAAGCCCTTCCTGCTGAGCCGCAGCAGCAGAGCAGGAGCTGCATTTATTGATTCTGTGAGTCACTGTTAGCCACGGGACACCAGACCAAAGGTTTAGCACAGGACATTAAAGCCCACTGTCTGAGCTGTCAGCTTGGTTATTTCAAGAAGAGGGAAACAACCTGAAGTCACGGTTACAGATGTTTCTCACGTTTTATGAACTCTCATCTCATCCTGGTTACAGATACAGTTTCTGCCTTTTAAAACAGACCTGCAGTGCCGCGGGTGTGAGATTATTTGAATTAAAACAACACGCAGGCAACTTGGCAAAGGACTTAAGGATAGCTCAGCATTTTCATATGCACACAATGATTCCCGTTTCCCTTTTGCCCAGCCCCACCCTGAGAAGTATAATACACGTTAAAGCAGCCAAAAATGAGATCACGCCAGGATAGAGTCATTCATTGCCATCAGCTGGGGTGAGGATACGAACGCTCAGACCACGCTCCTCTTTTGTCAGAAACGCTCAGCCTCTTCTCTGTTTCCACTAAGGGGAAATCAAGTTGCTGTGACTTAAGTTTTAAGAGAGCCTGGAAACAGAAGACTGGTGTTCTTCCCAGGATGCATTATCCTTACACCCCAGGGGGAAGAAAGGGATTTCCCCATCATTTACAAAGGAAATCTGAAATACCTACCCCAGTGCAGTGTACCACCCCCCTCCAGGCTCCCACCACAGCCCCATCACCCTCTGGGATGCCAACTGCTAGTCCCCCTCCATCTGCCCCTCTCCCAAGGAGTAAAAACTGCCCGTTCACCTGCACTGGTTTAAACACACAACTAAGGCGGCCAAGCAATTTGCGGCAAAGGTCTGCCCTGCAGAGAGGGTGGGACAATCAGCAGAAATTTCATCCGGAGTTCGCTGGCAGTCTACAGTGTCTCACAAAAGTTAAAGCTCTTTCTTTCCTCTTCTCACCCCGCTACGCTTAAATTTGTGGCAACTGGTACTTCAGCTCACGCCAACAAAAGCTGTACCTCGGCCACAACAAATACAGCGATGTTAACTGCCTTCCAGGGAGGGTCAAATGCTTGTGTCATTCTAACATACTATACAAATACTTCTGTGAAAGCAGATGATAAAAAAGCGCATCTGTACCTTAAGCTGTGCGGTCAAATATGAAAGATTTGCCCCCAAATTGTGAAAAAGATAAAAGAACGTACCCATTTTTCCCAACGGCATCCCTATCACTTGCTCTCGGTTTGCTATTCTTGAGATGGAGCAATCGCTGCTCTTTTAAAAAGCAATAAATACCAAAAAAAAAAGTGGTTTACTGGTAGAATCCAACACTTGGACACATCTCGCTGAATTAGGACAACTCTTTAGTAACTCCACACAGTTTTTACCTATTGGTAAGAACCCAGGGTGAGCCTGTGCTCCCAATCTGCGTGTGCGCAGCTGGGCACCGAGCCACCCTCCAGCACACTTGCTGCCCGAGTAGCTTTGGTAGCCACTGGCTATTCAGTGAAATACGTGCCAAGAGTCTATTAACTGCGTTCAGATTTTCTCTTATTAGAGAAATACAAGCAGTAATCAGGCCGAGCTTACTAATTGCTGAGAAAAAAAAAAAAAAAAAATTGACGATTATCAGGCTTCCCAGAGCACACACAACCCACACACACCTCCCGCCGAGTGCAACGCGTTTGTAAACGCTGCACACCCGCTCAACTACGTTTGAATACAGAAGTTGTGATAGAACTTCCAGAGCTTCTCGGCGCTGGCGGGGTACCCCCCCCACCACGCTGCTGCGGCCCTAGGGCTCTTGTTAGAAGGCGGGGGCCGCCCCGGATCGCACTTTGTCGGTCAGCGGGGCACGGCAAAGAACATCCGCACCCCCCGGAACCAAGCCGGGCACACGGGGCACTCTGCCCCCTCCCTCCCCCAGACTGCACGGGGCCCCGAAACGCTCCAACGCAGGGCACAGGGCTCCGGGTACAGCGAGGGGCAAGCAGAGAGGAGCAGGGTGGGGTGGGGGGAAGCAATAAGACACAGAAATATCGAGGGCAGGCTCCGAGACTCCCGGGTACCGATCACGAGAAGCTGCCCGGGGTTACCGGCGGGGCGAGTTGGGCAGGCTCGGGCAGCCTCCCCGCCAGCTCGGGCTGGTATTTCAGCCCCTAAAAAACTCGCATCTCCGCAGAAGCACCCCGGGGAACCCCGGCGCTCCCGCACATGCCTCCACCACCCATTTACGGCGGGGGGGGGGGGGGGGCGGCGAGAACCCCTCCCGTGGGTCCACCCCAAGTCAGAACTCCGGGCAGGGTAGACGGACCTCTCCCCAAGCAGGGCTGGCCGGGGCCGCGGCACCGAGAAACGAAGCGCGACCCGTTACCTGGCGGCGTGGTCGGCTCCTCAGGGAACGGCGAGAGCGGGCGGGCGGCTCCCGGCAGCGCTGGGCTCCCACTGCCGTGCCCGGCAGCCGCGGAGCGCCGGAGCCGCCCGCCCAGCCGGCTCCTCCTCCCGGCAGTGCCCCCTTCTCCGCCCCCGCCTCGCCCCGGCCCCGGCCCCGGCCTCGGCCATTGCTTCAAAACTTCCCGGGTGCCCCTCGGCGACGCAGCTTCGTGATTTGTCCCTCCCGTCCCCGAGCGGCTCGGCCCTTAAAGGGATGCAGGGGTGGCAGCCCCGGGAGGGTGGCCCCAGTGTGGGGTGGTGATGAGCCCGCCGAGCTCGCAGGAGACAGCAGAGGAAAGAGAGAATTCCCCCCCGGCATCCAGCCCCTTTCCTCCCAGTGACCCTCTTCTGGTTCATCTTGGGATGCAAAAATGAAATAGAGCAGGGAGGTGAGAGATCACTCGTGAGCTCTGTCGTCGTGAGAGCAACATAAATGCACTGGAAGAGCTGTCAGAGAAACTTCAAACAATCGGGGGGCATTCAGAATAAGAACGTTTCCATCAGGTTGAGGGAGGTTCTTCTCCCACTCTGTGCTGTCCTAGTAAGGTCACATCTGGAGTCTTGGGTCCAGTTCTGGGCTCCCCAGTTCAAGAGAGACAAGGAACTACTGGAGAGAGTCTGTGATTCTGCGCATGAAAATTCAAAACCACACACCAGGTGCAATGAAGAGCCCATGTGTGTGGCACAGGATAAGTCAACCCAAACCTCCTGAGCCTGGTCTCCTAAGGTAATTCAACTTGTGCCGTTGTGCCCTGTATGCGTGCTGATAGCTTCTGAGACAATTTCAATTAAGTTTGACATCTACAAATTTTATCAAAATAGATTATTGTGTAGAAGAGGTTACCTGGAACAGGCCGCCCAGAGAGGTGGTGGAATCTATGTCTTTGGAGACCTTCAAAAGCTGCCTGGACTTGCTCCTATGTGATCTACTCTAGGTGATCCTGTTCTGGCAGGGGTGTTGAACTAGAAAAAGAGATCACAGAATCAAGGAACAGTAGGGGTTGGAAGGGACCTCTGGAGATCATCTCGTCCAACCCCCCCCTATTCCAGCAGGGTCACCCAGAGCAGGGGGCCAGGATTGCATCGTTCAGGTGGGTTTAGAATCTCTCTGGAAGAGAAGACTCCAAAACCTCTCTGGGCAGCCTGGGCCAGGCTCTGGAACCCTCACAGCAAAGAAGATTTTCTTCCTGTTCAAATGAAACCTCCTGTGTTCCAGTTTGTGCTCGCTACCCCTTGTCCTGTCACTGGGCACTGCTGACAAGAGTCTGGCCCCATCCTCTTACCCCTCTGGGCCCTTTAGTGTTAACCAGATCACCTCTCAGTCTTCTCTTCTCCAGCTAAGCAGCCCAAGGGCTCTCAGCCTTTCCTCATCACAGATGCTCCAGTCCCCTCAGCATCTTCACAGCCTTCGCTGGACTCTCTCCAGTAGTTCCTTGTCTCCAGACACAATACTCCAGATGTGGCCTCACTAGGGCTGAGTCGAGAGGGAGGAGAACCTCCCTCAACCTGCTGGTCGCAATCCTCTTAATTCACCCCAGGAGACCACTAGCCACCTTGGCCATAAGGGCATATTGCTGGCTCATAGGTAACTCCCTGTCCACCAGGGCTCCCAGGTCCTTCTCCACAGAGCTTTTATCTCTCATGCACATAGGATGATTGTACCCTGAGTCCAGTGGCATCCAGCAGACACCAGGGAATCCGCAGCAGGGGGTGTGAGTCAACTGTCCCCTAGGGAATCCCCACTTTCACTGGTCCTGATGCTCACCGAAGTCCTTGCTGGGTCAGAGGGAAGGACATAAAGGGAGAAAAAAGGGTGCAGAAATGATGCTGTTAGTAACAATCAGGAGCGCAGGCATTCATAAACTTGGCCGTTGTGTTCACGTATAACAACAGAGAGCCACCCTGCAAGGGCCAGATCCTGCAAGAGGTCCGGTGCAGACACATCCTAGTGCTGATAAGAAGTCCTGTTTATTTCATGATGCTCTACAAGACGGGGGATGCAGATCTGGACCTTCAAAGCGTATGAGAAGAACAAGAGAGAACAGAGATTTCAACAGCGCAGCGTGAAGGAAAGAAGATGCACCAGCATCTCTGTATAAACATCTCTGCTAACGCCTCGTGTGTCTGCTAATGAACAGTTACGAGGCTCCCCAGGTGCAGATATTGGTTGGCGTTGGCTTTGGTTTTTTTCCTAATGTGATAGAAACACAGGGAGATACACATAGAATTTAACAGTTACGGTCCCAAATCCATTTCCGGATAATAGCAAAACTAGATTTACACGACCAGATCGCATTCGTAACGTGCATTTTGTCACAGCCTATTGCTTGAGACAGGCCATCATTTCAAGGTCTGGTATTTTCTCGTCATGTTTAGGCACATGTTTTTCCATCGCTGCTTCGCTATTCATTTATTTGTGTCACAGCATGATCCTACCTCTCCTCGGTCTTTGTGGCAGGGTAGGGGATTTCCATTTCTTTATTAGACACAGTGTGATGCGAGGTAATAGCCTTGTTCCTCATTTAATTCCTGTGCAAAGGACTCAGAGTGCTATTTTCCAGGAGGCTGGCCTGTCATACCCTTGAGTCGCAGATCATGGCTCCTTCAGGCCTCTCATACTGGGATCCCTCGGTCCTCCCTCTGCACTCCCCCATCACAATCTCACACATTTACCCCTGCACTGTCTCAGAACCACTTCAGGGCCCCGCGTGCCAGGTGGTTTTCTTGTGAACCTGGTGAATCAACCATGAAAATGTGTGTGTCTCTGTCCAGCCACCTGACTCCTACCCCTGTTTGGTGGCCCAACGCACAGACCTCATGCAGAGGGTTCCTAGGAAGTGAGTTTAGACGTGCCCCAAACACCACAGTTTCAAACAGCTCCAGATTCTATAGACAAGATCCCTTCCTCATCAGGAACACTCGGGGTGTTTTTCCAACAAATGCCCCCTAACCAGTGACATCATTATTCGGATATTTTGGAACCAAGTACAGGGCAACATATCCCAAGGCTTGTCTGCGTTTTCTGTTTTCCATCCCGGTTCCATGAAGCTGTTTGGTAAATGAACAGCAGTCAGCTGTACGTGACCCCAGCCTTCCCATCTTCCACATGCTCGTGTGGACACAATAGTGCTCTTACATGCTCCACTGTGCGATCGGAGGGGCCGCTATTGAAAATTCGCTTCCCGAGCTGATAACGCTTTCGCCGTCATGAAGGAACTGCTTTGTGAGCCCCGGCTGGCACCCAAGTGGGGTTTGCATTTAAAGCTGTGGTTTACGGTCTTTGTTATGTGTGAAGGACAGAGCATGTCCTCTGCAAACTCAAAGTGTAATACTAACCTTGGATAAAACCCATTTTATGATAGATTAATTTGTGAGAGGATTGTTTAACGTGTTTTCTCATAAATACATCACTGAATTGAAATCAGAAGAAGGAAATGGTTCCATGGTTTAGCCCAAACCACTAAAGCCACTTTCTCCTGTTTCAGAAGTGCCTAGAGTTGCAGCCCTCCTTCTGCCTGAAGGGTCTGTCCCTTCAATATTACATCATAACTAATCTGAATAGTCACTTCTGATAGACTTGAGTTTTCAGAAGGGGAAACTGCAATGTTGGGAAGCCATGAGCAAATGGGGGCAGGTTCCTCAGAGGTGTAAAACTGTGTGGATTTCAAAAGAACAGAATTTCACTCCATGGAGCTAACCCATTGCTGATGAACCCTTTTCTGAATAACAGAATGGCAGGGGTTGGAAGGGATCTCTGAAGATCATCTCTTCCAACCCCCCTACTCCAGCAGGGTCACCCAGAGCAGGGGCACCAGGATTGCATTGTCCAGGCAGGTTTGGAATCTCTCCAGAGAAGGAGACTCCACAACCAATCTGGGCAACCTGGGCCAGGCTCTGCCACCCTCACAGCAAAGAAGTTCCTCCTGTTCAGATGGAGCCTCCTGTGTTCCAGTTTGTGCCCATTGCCCCCTGTCCTGTCACTGGGAGCTGCTGACAAAAGTCTGGCCCCACCCTCTTAACCCCCACCCTTTAGCTATTGATCAGCATTGATATCGATAAACATTGATACAAACCATTCTATGAATCTATGATCTCTGTTTCACATCTTGGTTCTCATGTTCACAGTTTTCCCGTTGCTTCCTTCCCTGCTCTCCCCACCTTTTCTCCCACTTCCTTTGCCTTCAGGCTGCCCTCTTTCTTCTCCTATTATTTTCTCTCAGTAGTTGGTTGTACTAAAGCCTTTCCCGATTTGCTGTGAAGGCAGATAAAGCAGGAATCCATCCCTGATCCAGCTTGGCTGCGGTTCTTGGAGCTGGACTGACACACAGCCCAGCTCATTGCCTAGGCAGATGGGCAGAAGGAAGCTCTCTGGCATCTGCATGCTGGAACCTGAGCACCAGCCTATTTCCAGACAACCATGGCACATTCCCCGAGCAATCTGCTCAGTCGAAATCACATGGTGATATTAACTCCATCACGAGACTGAGTGGCACTTCTGAGAGTGCAAAACAAACAAGGTCATAGCCCCAAAAAGCTTCAGATGACAAAGAGACAGTCTGAACATGACCACCTCCCAGATAAAGACAGCAAAGCGAGTGTTCTCGGTATTCCCAAATGTCAGACCCTGGTAGCGCTGGCTGAAGTTGCACCAAGTGGGTGTCTCTCTCATCTGCTGTTAGACTGATTTCTTCCATCAGCCCTGGGAAAGCAGCATGAGGGGCAGTGGGTATACTGGTAGCGAGAGGTTTGTTCAAGCTTCATTATTAAAATTATAATTAAAATACACTTGCCAGTGTATTTTTCAACCCAGTTTTGCTTTCCCAGGCTCAGCTGGGAAAACTGAAGCTAAATTGTTTATGAGCTGGTTTGTTTCTCAATAGCAGCATTTCCCAAGCAGCTTCATCCAAGCAACAACGAACATTTTGGAGAAAAAAATATAAATCACAGACCCTCATGCAGCTTTGCCACAGTAATTATTTTTTTTTTTTTAATCAAGAACTAAGCTGTGTTTTGCATATTCATTTACAGATTTGTTTTTCCCCACTTTGTTTTCATATTTACTTGATCACACAGTAACACTTATGGAGGTTTTTCCAAAGTCAAAAAGCATGTCTTGTCATCATCTCACATATGACCATCTCACGGCTCTCAGACCACAAGATGGGAAGCAGGACTCTAGGGCAAAAGCCGTGCTCTTCCTATGCTTATCCACCCCATGGGCGACACTCCATGCTCACTCAGATACTCAAATAGGTAAGCATCATTTTCCTAAATGCTTTCCTGACCACATTCCTCCTTCCTAGTCTTTGAAGCTGCAAGATTACACAAAGGAAACAGCAGCGGTGCCTGAAACCAAAATGGAAGAAGCAACAATTGAATGAACCTTTGGACTCTGCCCAGAAAAGTCTCAGTTAAGAGAAATCTTTGTCATGATTTTAATTCAGCATCGAAGGGATAATTTTAAAGTAAAATGATTGTATTTAAGGTGATAGCCATCTCCACTGCTAACAACAGGTACAGCTGTATATTACTGAAACAAACAAAAAACACCAATAAAACAAAATAAAATTAAAAAAAAAAATGCAAAAAACCAACCAACCAAAACAAACAAACAAAACCCACCCAGAAAATATACTGTCCACTGTTCACTTCTTTTCCTTCAAGTTTCCTAAAATGGAGCTTATGCCAAACCCCCCAGATTTCCAACAACATATTCTTTGAGAAATTTCCCTGCATTCATATTTCCTCTGAAATTTGCAGCTGAGCTTTTTCTGTACTTCTTGACACCTACATGGAAACAAACAGTTTCCCACAAATCTTGTTAGCTATCTCCATGAAAGACAAGGAAAACGGAGGCTCCTGTTGTATCAGAAGCCCCACAGTCCCTCTCCCCTGCACATTTAAATGTGACAAGAGAGGCAAATACAGAGGAAAGGTTATCCCCATTCCAAAACACAAAACTGAGGCATGGAGAACGAATGCTGAAGTAGTACTAGAGGTCTGTGGCAGCTCCAGGACATGAGCTAGGAGATCCCGGATTCCAGACAAGCACCTTACTGATCCAAACACCTATCCTTGAATGTTCTGATGCTTCTTGGCATCTGCATTTCTCTTATAACACAAAGGGAAGAGGCTCAAATGCACTCTTAAAACTCCAGGTGATGCTAAAATCCTGAAGCTATTTTTATTTTCATAAGATTTTACCAAGCATCTTTCTCCTTTTAAAAGAAAGCAAGCTAACAAACATAGCTTCAGGGTTTATTGCTTGTTGAGATGTTCCAGTAAGGTAACACTTTATTGGACAGTTAGATTCCTTCGTGATTTTCCAGACAAAGATCTGGTACATAGTTCACAGATAGCTACACAGAAAAGCAACAACTGCTGGAGAGCAGCTGCAAGTGTTGAAAACCTCACTTTTGACAACAGTTAGATGGTCACCCTGCAATTTGTTTCAACACAGACAGTTCTGTTGCCATAACTTGTTAAACATCTGTTAAAAACATATGGAATCCTCCTGGGAGATGTAAGTTGATGCCATTCATCAAACTATTTCACTGCTTCCCTTCTCCCCAAATGACTCCCTCCAGAGAGCCAACTGGAAGGAAAGGATTCTGATGTCTATGTGTAGGAAGGGATCCCAAGCCAGAAAAGTGGTGATAGCTTCCTCTTGAACCTGGCAGAAGGTCCTATCCAAGCCAATTCTTCTGAAGCACGCATAACAGAGTTAAGGAGAGAAACAAACCAGCCCATCATCAGAACTCCAAATCGGTCATCCCACTGGGCCCTTAGGTGAAAGGAGGTACCACGGTGTCTTACAGCAAAACTGTTCCCCGTTCTGCAGGAGCTGGTTTACGTGGCCACTGCCCATGTTATCAGGGAGACTGCTGAAATTATGACCTTTGGCATGGAAGGACCTAAAATTTTTCCCAGTGTCACGTAAAATAGAATTTTTTTCAATCCAGAAAGTTGGACTGTCCACTGTCTAAACACTGGGATAAACACTCGTGACTGGGTAAAATTACCACACAAAGGATGTGAAGTTCAACCACGGTTTCAGTGCCTTGGAGCATTTCATCTGGCACTCGGTTTGCATGGTGTAGAGGTTGTTGGACACTGCACATGATCCCAGAACTTTTCATGATCAAATTCAGTGCCCTAAGTGGAGTGTAGCTTTTAAGATACAGGAACCAGTCTCCAGTGACAGATGGAGATGTCATAGAATCATGGAATTGTTTAGGTTGGAAAAGAGCTTTAAGATCATCGAGTCAACAGTTAACAGAGCACTGTCAGGTCACCACTAAACCATGTCCCTCTGCACCACATCTCTATGCCTTTTAAAGCCCTCCAGGGATGGGGACTCCACCACTGCCCTGGGCAGCCTGGGCCAGTCCTTAACAACCCATGCAGGGAAGAAATTGCTTCTCATGTCCAACCTAAACCTGCTCTGGTGCAACTTCAGGCTGTTTCCTCTGTTTCTGTTGCTTGTTCCTTGGGAGAAGAGACCAACCCCCACCTGGCTCTAACCTCTTTCCAGGGAGTTGTCGAGAGTGAGATCTCCCCTGGGCCTCCTTTTCTTCAGGCTGAACAGCCCCAGCTCCCTCAGCCGCTCCTCATAAGACTTGTGCTCTAGACCCCCAGCTTTGTTGCCCTTCATTGGATGCTCTCCATGTCATATCCTAACAAGTTCATGAATCAATGGTGCTGCTACTATAACCTCCTTGGGAGATGTTGAAAAGCACACAGCTTCCTTTTGTTCCCCGAAGCTTCTCTGTTTTTTCTCTGTTGTGCTACTTTCTTTAATAAGAAACAGTGCTTCTCTGCAGACCTCTTTTGACTTGTTCCTCATCCTCCCCTTCCAAGTGTATACACAGCTGAGACAGAAACAAAACCCCAAAAGTTTCACTTTTTTCCTCAGTTTCAAGAGCCCTCCTAGGACTCTCAACCTATGATCAAACCACATGACTGAACCTCTATCAGCTGCTTCAGGCATGATGTTTCTTCACCTGAAGATGAAAACCCTTTCACCGACTGGACACTCATCAGTCGGAATGACTGTTGTACAAATATGGTTATTTTATAGCTTAAAAACATGGATTTTTTTTGTAGGCTCCTGTGGAACACAGACTGGAGCTATGCAAGTCCTTTATCTGACCGAGCCCTGCTGTGAATGTTTTAAACAGCATTGTGAGTTACTAGCTGCTGTTTCCTATCAGGAAGAGATAAACCATGGATTTATTAAAAGCTGGAGACAACTTCACCCCTGGTTTTACTAGACTGATTTCAATGAAATAATGCCAAGGACAAGCTCTCTTAGCTAAGTAGCCCTTAGCCATCTCCTGAGAATTATTTATTGTACATACATCCCAAAAACATACAAACAAGAGAAAAGAAGCAGCTTCTTGTTTCCTGTTTTTCTGAGATACTCACAGAGAAGGATCCAGAATCTAGATCTTTGTTTGAAAGATCCCCAGGGTGCTCTTCCAGGCTACTAAAAGTTTGAATCCAGCAAACCCTTGAAACCAGAGAGGCATGGAAAGCCTGGCAAAGGCCCTGGAGGCTCCTGCTCCTCCCTCTTGGTGTAACCCACCCCATTTTGGCACTTGTGATGCTGGTTGTGATAACAAATTACAGAGGTGTCTGTGAAACTTAAAGACATTAAGAAGAAAATGTTAACTGGACTTTTCTGAACTCATGTAACGTACAGCTGAGTCAAGGCTAAGGATTTTAGAGGGGACCAGGGGTTTGCCCAAACCCCCTTAAAGTTCTTCACTCTGAGGGTGGTGAGACACTGGTACTTGTTGCCCAGGGAAGCTGTGGATGTTCCGTCACTGGATGTGTTCAAAACCTGGTTGGATGGGGCTTTGAGCAACCTGGTCTAGTGGGAGGTGTCCCTGCCCATCACGGGTGGGTAGGAACTAGATGATCTTTAAGGTCCCTTCCAAGCAAAACCATGTTGTGATTCCATGATTGTGCAGCACTGCTTTTAAGACAGCTGCAGCTGCTGTAACAGATGAAGGTGCAGAGGGAAGGAAGCGGTGTAAGCCCTCAGGTGAGCTCCTTCTGTGCAGTTCAATCTGTACATTTAAATATTCCTCCACCTCAGTACATGTCTCAAAGACTCTCCTGCTTTCATCTCCTCTTCTTTTCTCCAGGCTTGTTTTATCCCACTGTCTCCAGCCCTGTTGTGTTCTCTGTAGGATGCAATTTCTTTCATTTCCCCTGTGTATCCCAGTGATAATCCCTCCCTCACTCTCTTTCAGGTCTCTTAGTTGTCATTTTGGTTCCATATAAGATAAAGACACAAAGCAGAGAGTAAGTAGGGAAGGGAGGGTCAGAGACAGGCAGAAGGATCTCTTCTTCCCTTTAACCTCACAGAACAGGGACAAATACCTTGGTCACAATCAGAAGTGATGGCACATTCAACAGGATGGGAATGGGAACCCCAGTTTTCTTGGAAACAGCTGCTGAAATAAAGCAGTAATTTTGGGAAGCCTGGGGTATTGATAGAGCAGCTGGTCTCCTTCCAGCTGGGGTTTGCTGTGTTCCAGGGCTATCATCAGGCAAAAAGAGAATTTCCCAACCAAGGCTTTATTCACTGTACCAGGAACCAGCTGCCCCTTCACCTGAGCTAGAAATGGCTTCTCTAGTGTGCAGGGTGTGCACGAGTGACTAAAGAGCCTTCACCCTTCATCAGTCAGAGAAGCGCAGTTGCGCGTGCAGCAGGACTGGCCAAGGCACAGGGGTGGTGAGCTATTAACAACGGAGCCTAATGGCCCCTTGAGAGCATCAGGAGGGGGGAAATAAAATAAAATTTTTAAAAAAACCAACCCTCCACCTGAATTTTAATCACACCCAAGGGAGGACATGAGCTTTAATACAAAACATTACACAGCTGCTTTGCTACATGAGATTAACTTCTTGTAACAAGATGAATAAAAATATTCCCACTCCAACTTTCTGAAACATTCTGCCCTGAGGCAGTGAGAGAAATGGCACAGAATGCAGAATGAGGCAGGAGATGAGCTAGAGATGCTTTTAAGCTCTGTGCAAGTCACCCACCCAAAGCCAGGCTCTGACACAAATCTCCTTCAGCATCTCAAATTAATAATTCATCCTTAGCTGGGTGATCATTAGAAGATCTCTTTTTCTAGACAGACAGGCAGAGAGAACAAATAGAAGAGTTAATGCCAGCTGGCAATAGTGTGAATCTTTGAAAGCAACAGGCTATGACAGTGCCTCTGAGGTTCTCCTCGTGCTATGCTTAGAGCCTGGGCATCTGTAAAAGATTGTAGATGTGCGTGTGTGAGGAGTGACCCACTTTTGCAACTGGAAGTTGGATTGCTTCCCAGATGTGCACATGACATTTTGGCAACACAGAGAGGGAGAAGTTCAAGGAAACTAGAAAAAGAGTTCAGAAGAGAAGTGTGAACAAAAATACCAAAGCAGCAAACATCTAGTTCTGAACTCTTTACAATCAGTCATCTGAAATGAGCTGGTATCAAGATCACAAGAGATCTTTGTGGTAGAGGTGAGGCAGCTTCCCTTAGCCACCAAAAGAGGTTGTAAGCTCATGTCACAGCCTGCCAAACTCGGGAGGCACTTAGTAATAAATTGATTTACAAGTATAGCAGCTAGAGATATAACCTTAGCTTTAGAGCAGATGCATGTCCCTTGAAAAGTAACTTGTCCAGGTAACCCTCTCAGCCATTTATGAAGCAGGAGTGGTATTTTCTCAATGCTCAGATGGAGCAGCAGCGTGCAGCTCACAAAATACACCTCCTTCCATGGTCAACAGTCTCTAAAACTATTTCCTATTCCTGACAAGAATCATCAGAAACACCCAACCGATCATTGCACACATTTTACACTTTTCTCTTTTGGTAGCAGTCCTGTTAGGGTCTGCAAATTAAGCATCTTCTAGCACTGACAAGGCCTTGGAAAATAAATCCAGATCTCAGCAATAGCTATGAGTCAGATGTGATTTTCCTCTTTCATGCCAGACAAGAATTCACAACTTCAGTGTGATGCCAGCCACAGAGATCAGGAAGCCAGTGTGTTTTCTAGGATGGCAGTGTGCTCTGGGACAGCATCCTCCCCACCAGGTCTCTGCAGGAGCTCTGGAAAGTCCAGCTACACTTCTCTTCCCTGGGGAAAAAGCAGTCTCGTGCCTGTCCCTCATCTTGAGAGCTGAAAAAGTCTACTTTATCTATGCTGTTGAGAAGCCCTGAGTCACCCCCAGGCACTGGTGATGCTCTGCAGCTGGAGGTGTTTGGAGTGAGATGTAAATCAAGATACGTGGTTGTAAAGCAGCTAGTGACAAGTCTTGAAGGGAAAAAAAAGGTGTTATCTTTAGTAACCAGGCCAAATGCCAGCTCCAGCTAAGATAACAGACATTCTCCTGACTTCCTGCAATTTTCCTTCAGTGAAATATTATCCTCTTTACTTCCTGCCAGAGTGTCATTTCACAGTACTTTGCCAGTCTGCTGTGATTCGCTCAAAGGAAACTGCACTTTGGTAAAGACTAAAGTAACTCCACAACATGAGAGATGCATCCCAACGGTGAGATTCGGAATGAGATTTAGGTACATATTCAAGAGGCTGCATGAATTCAGTATCTAATTCCAGTCAGTGAAATTAGCAGCAATCCTTTATTGTAGGCTTAAAACCCAACAAACTGGCTAAATATATGGATGACATGAGCATTCCTAGATGCTACTAAAATAATTTCTTCAGAATAATAGCAAGACCCTCTTCCTATCGCACTCTTGGATTCCAGCAGTGATAATCGTATCACCTGGAAATAACAGCTCCTCCTAGAGACTGCACTGAAGTGCTCACCAAACAGCAGGTACCAGCCCAGTTCTACCATCTTTCATCATAGAAATGTTTTGACTGGAAGAGATCTTCAAGATCATTGAGTCCAACAGTTAACCCAGCACTTCCAAGACACCACTAAATCATGTCCCTCAGCACCACATCTCCATGTCTTTTAAAGCCTTCCAAGGATGGGGATTCCATCACTGCCCTGGGCAGCCTGGACCAGGCCTTGACAATCCTTGCAGAGAAGAAATTGTTCCTCATGCATGTCCAACCTAAACCTCCCCTGGCACAACCTGAGGCTGTTTTTATCCTGTCCCATCACTTGTTCCTTGGGAACAGAGACCGACCCCACCTGGCTCCAGCCTCCTCTCAGGGAACTGTTGAGAGCAAGAAGGTCTCTCCTGAGCCTTCTTTTTCTCCAGGCTGAACAACGCCAGGTCCCTCAGCTGCTCCCCATTAATCTTGTGCTCTAGAACCTTCCCCAGCTTCTTGATAGATACTGGGCTATGTCTACACCAGCATTTGATGCACAAATTGCAGTTCTGCCTCAACAATGCCTCGCAGACACCCTCAGGTGATACAAGGGCTTTATCATAATGTATCACTTGACACACAGATAAAACTACACCAAAACAATTTATCCCTACCTGTGTATTTGCAACAGAATACTCCAGGGCTCCCGGGGAAGATGGAATGGCTCCCGAAGTAGGCGGGGGGAACTGTTGTTTTTCTGTTCACAGTGGGTTTCCTCATGAATCAGGCATGTTCATTAGCACTTGCTTCCTTTAGCAGGATCACCATAAACGGCAACTTGTGAAGGAGGAAAAGAAGTACAGACTTATGACTTGCCATCTTCCCAGATTTGTCCTGGAGATTAATTGAATCTACCATTTCAATGCGGCCGAGTCCCCCACGTTCTAGTGTGACTTTACAATAACAAGACCTCCTCTCTACGCATGTAAGGTCACGTCTTTCACAGGAGCATTAGGTACTGAGCACAAACCACAGGCCAAGGAGGAAAAGGGCAGCTGTTTGCTGACATCCATAGAATCCCAGAATCATTTTGTTTGGAAAAGACCTCTAAGATCATCGACCCTAATTCAGGTAGCGTCAGAACCTCGGGATCCATGTGACTCCATCAAGAGTCACATTGCTCACATGCTCCTGCTTCTCCCTTTCCTCCCAGTGCACTGCTGGTGGTGTTGATGGAGGTGGGACCGCAGCCAGCTGTTCCCTGACATGAGGTGTGGCAGGCAGTGGGAGAGTGCTCTCGGGCTCCAGAAGCTGTCAAAGCCATCATGGATTTATATTCTGGGGAAGCGATTAGAGACTCCCCGTTGCCTCTCCGCTCGCCTCCCATTTGTAGGGCAATCACATCACAGCCGGGTCGTGCGCAGTCAACGCTGCCAGCCTCCCCCGAAGCCACTGGGGACTATTAAGAGAGGTTACTGGGGCAGATGGAATATTCCCCACTAGGACACACATGCAGAGCTATAGATTTTTGCCCTTGAACGTAGCCTGTGGCTGTTTCCAGCAGATAAATGAAAGTTGCTATTCTCATCGATTAATTTAAATTTTTTTTTTTTAATAATTATTTGCATCACCTCTTGGTTCTAGTCCTACTGGTCCCATTTCCAGTTTGTGGTAGAGACACTAATTTGTTTTTATCTTCCCTGTTTCCCTGATTTTCTCCTTTTTTTTTTTTTGGCTCACTCTTCCCAAAGCTAGCACAGGGATACAGAGTCCTCGTGCTAAGGGAGCGTGGACAGAGAGCTGCTGCTGCTGCTCACCACACTCCTTTTGATGAGGTTTGCAAGGAGAAGGGACCAGCTCTGAATAAATTATAGTTTTCTTCAGCTAGCTTTGGTCCTTCCCTCACTACCACCAAGCTGGACTAGCAGCTCAGAGACACATTTTAAATTCAGCTCCTTTTATCCCCCTGCATCAGGCCAAAGCCTTGGCAGTGCAGTGAGTTTCTTAGTGGGCTTCCCACTGTCCCTGAGGCTCACTAGGGGGATCAGGACCTGTGAGTTTTGCCAGGATGAAAAGCCAAGATCTTGCAGTTTCCTGCCTAACAGGGATCCCTCCCCCCGGGGTGAACTGCCATTGACCCAGCGAATTCAATTACTGTGGTTCTTCCTTTATCAAACAAGCCCCACATGGCCCAAACTAAACATGGTGTGTTTGAAAACAAATGGATTGGAACGGCCCTAATCTACTCAGACACTGTCCTCTGCATGTGTTCCATCTGATTCAGCCTCTCCACAAATACGATCAGGGAACCATCCCACCTGGTCTGGGAGAGGAGAGAGGAGGGGAGGGGAGCCTGACATCCCACAGAACAAAGGGCACTGGGGTCTGTCTCAGATAGACCATTACAGTGCCTCGACAGGGCTCTTGGGGGCCAGCTTTCTGGCTGTCCCCACTGTTGAGCCCTGAAGGAAAGGGGGAGAGTGCTTCAGCTAGAGTCCTAGAGGAGAAAGCTTGTGTGACTTTGACTTGTAACATTTTCCCCAGGCAGAGCAATACACAGCAACATCACATGCAGTCTGGACAAGCTGCCTTAGCTAAAGTGCTTCTGTAAGCCACCACAGCACCCTACCTTCAAGGCTCTGAACCACTGCAGCTGCCCCAGGCATGAGGGTCTTTTCCTTTATACCACAACAAAGCTGTCAGCACGCCCATTTATGGGGCCTTTCTTTGATTTGTTGGATCAGCTACAGCTGTCCTAGGATGCACGCCAGCAAGAAGGCATCCCAGGTCAAAGGGGGATTCTCCACCTGATGTATCCAAAGAAAGAACACAGCTATGATGAGAAGAAGATTGGCAACCTGCACAACCACAGCTGCTGCACCTATGACTGCCACCATAGACAGCATAGACTTGCTTGGGAACCCTTCTCCAACATATATTCAGATACGTCTCCTGTACCCCATCATCTCTTAACCAGCAGAGACCTGGCATGACTCCTGCCAGCACACAGGACAGAGGCACAAGAAACCCAAGGGGGTGGACCTACCGGACAGGTCCCCAGCAGTGAAAGAATCACAGTGTTGTTCTGGTTGGAAGAAACATAAAAGTCAAAGTCATGAGATCTTTGAGCCACTTCCCTTGCCCCAAAAGCCCTTGACAGGTTTTCCATATTTACTAAAATAGTGGACATGATGTAATTTATTATTATTACTGTCAAAAAACTCCAGAAGATAAAGCACCAAACTCAAAACTGTTCTTGCACTACCCAATTACATTCAAAGGCCTCCTCTGGCCCAGCTCAAATAGGTCCCTGTTTCTCCTTTGCTGAGGACTTCAGAGCTGGACTCAGGTCTGTGCTTAATAATACACCCCTGCTTTTGACAAGCTAGATCCTTCTTTTAAATGCCTTGACTACACACAGTTTCCAACACAGTTTTACTAACCTGGGTAGTTTTAACTTGGTGCAGCATGGCAAGGAGAATATTCCTACTTTGGAGTATGAGCCCACTCTTACTCTGCTTAAGTCAATGTGAAGTGACTTGAACAGTGCTGAAACCTGAAACAAGATATTCCCACGGTAAAATAAGTGTTCCTCCTGCTTAGGCTTTCCTTAGCCTTTATTTTTTTCCTCCCCAGGAGTGAGCTGATATTGCGCACAGACCAAAGTTGCCCAACAGACACTTTTGTTGTAGAAGGTTTTTCATGGAAAATGACATGTTTACAAAACAGGGGAAACCCTGCAATGTTTGTTTGGGTTGGGTTTCCCCTCTCTGAATCATTTGAAATGGCAACATGCAAAGCAATTTCTCTTGTATGCCTCCTGGTTTCATTAAGGCACTAACAGGAGACACTTGATCTAGAAATTAAGATAAGTTGCTCCAATCAGTCCTAAGTAGCAGGTGCCCTTAGTGATTAAATGTAATAGAGTATTCCCATTATTCTATTAAGCTTTATGTCAGCAGTTGTCATAGTTCCTCTCCTCCCCTGAAATCCCGTGACAACATGGTCAGAACAACATTTCAGAATCTTGGAATGACTGCTTCCTGAAAGTGAGACATAGAAGGGTTTTCCCTTCACAGATGTCCTGTGTTTGGTTCAGGTTAATTATCATTAGCAGCTGCTGGCCCAATCAGTTGGGAGGGGCTGCAGTGGGAGGGTCCACATCTGAGATAAACAACTGAACCAGCCCATGGGACACTTGGTACCATACTGATGTCATGTCCCCTATATAGAGCTGGGTGGCTTGCTGTCCCCTTGTTGTAGTGCGTGGCTTCAGTGTGGCTGGAGCAGGGAATGTGGCATCCTGGGCACAGGTAGAGCCTATTACTTGCCTTGTCAAGCACTTTGTTAGTACTCTTACTAGCACTGTTGTTTTCATCTCTCTTTATGTTCTTTTCTTAAACTGTACTTATCTCAACCCCCAGGGCCTTGCCTCTTTTTATCTTCCTCCTGATTCCCCTTCTTATGCCCCAGGAGGGAGCATGGAGGGCAGGGGGGAGGAATTGGTGGGTGAGCAGGTACAGGTCACACAGGATAATGACAGAAGCTGACCCATGACAATACAAAATGTGCAACATTTGGTTTTGCTTATAGAGGATGGAAATAGGTTTGACAGTGCAATGGATTGCTGACTGTGTAGGTGCTGTTCTGCTCCTTTAGTCACTGTGTTATTCATGAGGAGCACAGCAGCACCTTTCTGCTGAGTGCCCTGCTGTTGCCCTGCCCTTCGGTGCCTCTCGCACACATTGAGGGTGTTGGGGAGAAAAGCCCCAGACCCTAAACCTGTTCCACAGCAAGTGGCAAACAACCCCTAGAGGAGGGGTGTGGAGGCAACAGTGAGGGGCTTGTGCTTGGTGCACCGAGCTCTCTCTGGCATGGCCTTCATGTCATGCCTATATGTATAGGTTTGGCAATATCTTTTCTGGGTGCATATTCCCATTATAGAATTTGACAACCGTAGAATTCAATGTCTGACGATCTTGGAAGTTAATAAAGGGATTTCTTTTCTTCCCCAGAGTAACCAGGAGGGAAACAAAGACAATGACTTCCCTACTTAATTGAAATCTGAGGAGTTAAGTTCTGTTTTTATTTCTGTCAGCACAATCCCAGGGAAGTCAATCACACGGAACCAAGTGTGCAAATTAATTCTGAATTGTTTGCTACATTCTAGGTACCTGTCTCCACACAGGGTGGGATCCAACCAATCCAAATGGAAATAATTTTATTTCTTTCTCAGACAAGCTTTCAGTAATATATATTTTTTTAAATAAACCACATCAGTGCATCTTTTTGCTGGGAACTTGTACAAGACAGGTGAGGTAGCAGTTGTGTAGGAAACAGGGGTGGGGAAACAGACCCTCTGCCACAGCCGAGCCTCTTGCCATTCCTGATAGCAGGAATAAGCCCAACTAGTATGAACATAGTATGAAGATGATGAAGTCCTCCAGGGGGTAAAGCATAAACATGCTGTGTCAATCTGATAATCCCAGTTTGTCTTGCACATGCTACCAGAAATGTTTATGCCCCTGTCTATCTCCCAATGTCCTGGCAAGCCTCTCTCCCATTTATCTCTAATGTTCTGATCAGAATGATCTCTAGAGAACATGTGGAATGATCATTATCACCAAGCAGTCTGGAGATGCAGATGAAGTTCATGATGCTGCTATAGCAGGTGCTATCCAAATAATAGCTCACCAAGACTTTTTTTTTTTTTTACCTAAATAAGACAAAGGGGAGGCAAGACAAAACCAGAGAGTAGTGAATCAGTGGCACAAGTTTGTTCAAATCAGGAGCAGAAGCCGGATCCAGGGATTTAAAATTAATTCCATCACCAGCTAGACCACAGTATCTGTCAATACACTGTGGCAGTTGTCCACATGCCAGCATTGCTAGTCCAGGCCACAGAATGCCCTTTATATACCTTTAATCCCTTGTCAGTGCCCCAGAGTTACCCAGCTCTTCCAAACAGCTACAGACCTCAGGTCACAGAACTCAGCTCACCAGAACACAGGAGTCTTGTAACTAAATCTTAACCCCTGCTCTTGCAGGTGTTCCTAGAACCCAGGTCCTGGCCACACAGGAGTAAAAGGAAGTGAAGAGGAATTTCAGTCAAGGCCACCCCCATTCCCTCATCTGACAGAGAAAAATCTCCCAAAGAGAAGTGAGGGGTGAACTTCACTTGTTCATTTCAAACCAGACCGAAACAATCTCTGACTAGAAAACTGTAGGAAACAACATAGTCCATCATCCCTGCCAGCAGCCATCCCTTCTAACCTCCAGTTGCTGGAATCACCTCAAGGTCGTTCTCCAGGTCATTTCCCTCCCATGAGTGCCCCAAAGAAAAAGCAAACGGTTGCCCCTTGGCCCCCTCCTCCTTCTGGGACACGATAGAGCGTGGCAGCTCCGATGTGTGTCCCTTATACCTGATGTGGGATAAAACCAAGCCCTGCTACATCTCGGGGAGGGAGGTAGAGCTGTGAAAGCTCCTTCTCCTTTGTTGTGTGTAGAGCAGCAAGGGAGACCCCGTCAGCTGTCACTGCTGCCTCTGTCTGCTTCGTGTCCTGGTGTTACAGCCCAGGGCCTTGTGCATCGATTGGATGTTGTTTAAATGCTTTATTGGATTTTATGAACCTCACGTTCAGGAGACAGAGCATAGGAGACGTGTCCTGATGGTACCCACAATAACCGGTTAAAATCCCAGCCATGCTTTAACTCCATTTTCAATGAGCTATGGAGACACTGCCCTCTTCTCTATAGGGTGAGCAGAGATCTCATTAACTACATTTAATTGAGAGGGGCAGCTGGTGAATTTTATACATTAGGGAGCACTTCTGTAGGCATTGCAGCTTTCAAATGCATACACTGAAAAATGAGAATGAATCCCATGATCGATACAGAATCATCGTTCTTGTTCCCAGTGTTGCTTCAGTTCCAAGGTTACTTGGGTAGATGAGCTTCAGTTAATAAAATTCACATTTTCTTCACCCTACAATATTTTTTCCTAATTGTCTCTTAGTCTTTTCTCTTTCTTCTGGCATCATCTTTATTAATTGGCCCTTTAAAATTAACCTAAAAAATTCTTTCCCCCCCTGCTTCATTTTGAGGCTTTCCAAGCTCTCAGGAGCTGCAGCCAATACCCTTCCCAAGCGCATGGCATTGTTTCTGTTTTAGAGATGGAAGTGAAAGGCACGTGTGGTTTGGTGTTTCTGGCAGTGTGTGGCACACAGGAAGGCAGTGGTGGAGCTGTGAACTGAGCTCTGGAGCCCCAGGACTCAGAGCATGGCACTAATTGTAATATGTCATTCCTCCACAATGCGTTGGAGATTCCAGGGAAGGTGCATGAGCTCCTTCATGTTATTGAGTGATAGAACCCACCACGAATGTCCCCCGAGGTCAACAATCTGCCAAGTGTAATGGAAATGTGGTGAGAAGAGCAGCCACGGGGTCTGGATACTCATAGGCATACCCATGCACACAGCTACGCTTTCCCATTTTCCCATTTTTGCTGCTCTTATGGATGTTAATTCCCCTTGAAGCACGATGACTTTGTAGAGGTAGTTACCTACTTTCTTCAGGACTTTCTAAGCCCCATTTGGATGCCTTTTCAGCGCTTTGAAGACACCTGCTTTCTGACTGAAGTGCTTCAGGCTTGGTCTCTGAAGTTAAATTGTTTTAGACAGTTTGAAGAAATTCTTTTCTTCTGATCATGTTTTTGGGCCAGGGGAGAAGGAAAGTCTGCTTGAGAGTCTGGTAACCGTAGTAAGTGTCCCTCATGGGCTGTGCAGGTACCAGATCCCCCCTAGCAGGGGAAGGATTTAGAGCAGGAGGACCAATCAGCCACTTCTGCCTTTCTTCTTGCGTCGTCTTCCTCTGTGTCCTTGCTGTCTTTCCACCAACCAGGAGCAGTGATCAAGGGGAATCTTGTCCTGATGAAGAGCTGGGGTCCAGGTGGCATCCTGGCAGGAGGGAGCTGTGGGGCAGCTGCCAGGGGTGTCATGCCACCAGCTCAGTGGCTAATGGCTTGCTTTGCCTTTCCCAGTGATCTTCCCTGGTGTCCTGTTTTCCTCATGTGGTTTCCATCAAGGTCAGGGTGGGCGAAGAGAAGCATGTGAATTATTACAGAATTTGCTTTTTGATTGTCCTGCCAGCACTTGGATCACTCTGTGGTACCGAGGCTGCAGGGACTCACAAGCGATACACGAAGGCAGTCAGTGTGGGAGTGGTGTTAACCACACTGATGCAAAGGTAGAAGTCTTCCTCTCCCATCCCTTCACAAGCCCCTGACCATCTCCTTTTCTGACTGCAAGCAGCACGAAGGGGGAACACAAGGTTGAAATCGTGTGAGAACTAGAGCCTCCATCCAGGTAGAAAGAACGGAACAATTTGAACAGAGAGATAATGCATGGTATATGTCCACATGGTACTTCGTACCTTATGCCAGAAGGAATATCCTGACATGTCCTTTGGAGGATAAGCTGTTGTGCAAGTCTTCATGCTCTAAAGCTAGAGTGAAGTGAGGCAAAGATCAGCCTAGAAGCCACTCACAAAAAGGGCAGCAAGCCCAGAGCGAATTGGTGCTGTGGGTCTGGGAGCACATCTGGGGCACAGACATATCAGTGGTAGCACAATTGGTTGTGTGCCAGGGTACGAGTGCAGGGGGCTTCAAACAGGAGCACTGGTGGGGCCAGACTGTATCTGTGTCAAAGACACCTGGAAGCTGAACCTAAACAACAGCATTTTCAGCCTGCCAATGGTGTTGGTTTCCCACAGGACTGATTTCATCTGCTTAACTTTTTCAGGAGAACTATGATCCTCAAGGCAACAGCACCCGTGTGCCCTCCTACGCACAGTGAAAATGAGTCTGTGTGTAAAACGCAACCTCCTGCAAACAGCTTTAGCTGTGAAGGAGAGCAGGTGGGTCTCCAGCAGACAGGAGGGCCAGGGCAGAGTGCTGGAGAAGGGCAGAAACCAGGATGCCCAAGTCCCAGTCTCAGATTGGATTGTGTGAAGTTGCTTGGGTTTTTTCAAAGAAAGATGCCTACATGCTTCTCTAATAGCCCCAGAACATCAGTCATACAACAGAAAAAAAAGAACTGCTAAAAATATACAGTTCTGTGAAAATCCCTATTGGGTAACATCACAGCTCTGCAGAGCAACCCAATGCACCAAGCTGAGAGCCACAGTTGGGCTAGTGATGCCTGTCTTTCCACAGGGCTCAAGGTCTGACAGCATTCTCTGATGGGGGATAAGAGATAAGCAGGTTTCAAAGATTTTGTCGCAGCAGGAGCATTTATAACAACATTCCCTCCCAAGGAGTCACTGCTAAATCCCAAGCTCGTGCTGCAGTTTTACTCCAGCATGGGATAGGTGCACTGAGGTGGGTTGCTCTCTTATTCCCAGCCATTGATATTCTTTTCTGAACCTGTACCAGCTGCATAGTTTGAGGCCAAAAACCTCTTCAGGTTGGTTTAAAGTGGGCAGCACAACCAAAGTTTGGCTGGGATGGTAAAGGGACACAAGGAAAACTGGATTTCTTATGCCTTGGTTTCCTCAGTAAACCAGACTAAAAACAACTTTGAATGAAAAATTCCAACCAACTCCAGTCACTACTTGGCACACCATCAAAAGCTGCTGCCTTGTAGAGAAATAGGGCTTCGTGAAGTTTAAAGAACGGGCTGTAGCCTATACTGTCATATAGGCTCTATTGTCTCAGGTGGCTGTTTGTCACGGTCACCAACAAGAGGATAAAAAAACCCTGCTGGTAACAGGGTTTTCTGGGAATATTTCTGAGTCCATATTAGTGTGCTGGGGCAGAAGTGGGAGGGAGTGAAAGGGGCTTTTTTTATGGATTTTAGGTTTTCTGGATACATAGTAAACCACCTGCAATTTGTTAGCAAGCCAGTAAAGGTGGACTGGCAGTTCTGACGTTCTCGGGAAGGCCAGGAATGAAACCCATAACTAATCACAGTTTATGGGGAGGATGTGGTGCTGGTTTGCCATGGACTGGGCCTGTGCCTTTCAGTATGAGATTCTGCAGCAGCCCCAAATTCCAGCAGCAAAGCCTTGCATCTGTCTCACACATGATGCATTTTCCTCCCCCATCTCCTGGTGAAGTAAAGGAGAATCTCAGCGATGAGACATTTGCTTGCAGGTCCAAGCTTTCGTAGGAAGGAACACTCTGCACATCATTAGTTTGTGGCAGACTGAGTGAGCTAACCCTGATGGTATCCCAGTCCTTTTCCAGCAACCACCCGCTACATGGATGGGATCATTTTGCCATTCACCGAAGTCTCTTGTACGTCGTCGTCTTGCAGATGGAAGCAGACTCAGCATGTTTGAATGGGTAGTCTGGTGTTATCCCAAGACCAGGCTCCCTGATTAAATACTGATTCTGCCAGGAGGGGCCCTGGTGCAGAGGTGGCTGTTCTGGAGAGCATGTTACAGCCTCTTCCCAGGACCTTCCAACAGCACTAGTCAGGATTCTGGGGGGCTGTCACAGGGATGTAAGATCACCAGCTCGCTGCAAATCAATTACATGCAGAGACAGCCACCATTTCTAGATGGTAGGGGTGCTTGGAGAGATCCTTCCAGTATCATCGCAGCTCCCATTAGAATAAATATTCTTCTAAAGGCACTTCCTTCAGACATTCAGAGCAGTGCTGGCAAATGATGCAGGACGAGGCAGATACAAACTCTCTTGGCAGGCCAGGACAGGCAGCACAGGTGCAGAGGCAGCTGAGCCAGGACACAAAGTTCCTGTTCCCTGGCTCTGAGGCCATTGATTGCCCTGAAAGTGCAGCACTCGTTCAGTACATGGGCAGGGTGAGAAGCTGATGCTCAGACCTTTTTCCTGTGGGTAATTCACACTCTGGAGCAAGGGATGAGCTTAGGAGTTCCGTGGTAGCCCAGGTCCCTGTGCTCAGCCACCACCTCCTTGTAGGTGGCAGAGTTGGTGACACTTGCTACAAGAGTGGGATCGTCACCATGTCTGTGTCCCTGAACTGCCCATTTAAGATGCCTCAGCACCTGGTTCTAGACTTCTGACCTGGTTCTGGAGATGAACTTGGGACCATCCACTGCCAAAATCAACGCCCAGTTCTTAGCTCCCCATTTCTCAGCTCTAGCTGAGGATCGGGCCCATTGCTCGCAGCGACACGGAAAGTGCCCTTTGTAAAATGCCAAACTCTCACCTTGGTTTTCGCATATTCTCAAGCACTTTAAACTAAAATCACCCTTGGTATCGTTTTCAGAGGATCAGCCTCTCTGGGAACAGAGATCTTTCCTCTGAGCTTTACGTTCAATGCTAAAGAACATATTTCCATTCCTGACACTCGCTCGGAGGAGGTTTACAAACTCGCTCTCGTTCCAGTTCCGCGGCCCTTCCTCCTCCGCTGCCCCGAGCGGCTCCGCCTGGCCCAGGGGGTCCGTGCGGCCCCTCGCCGTGATGGGGATGCACTGGGACCCCAGACCGATGTAGGACCGGCCAGTGCCACACGACAGTGGGAACACGAACTGCAGACGCGGCCTCGAGCAGAAACCCAGAGCAGAAACCCAGTCCTGCCCCGGGCGGGTGAAACCAGCGCGTCCAACGCGTAAGGACGCAGCGGGGGTGGGGGGAATGAAGAAGCCTGGAGGTGAATAATTAGTGCTCAACAACAACGGCATTCATTTCTGTGCCAAAGATGAAGACTTTGTTCGTGACGACAAGCGAAGATCGAAAAGCAGAAGGAGAGAAATGCTCTGATGCTCTCTTCTCATTGACCTGCCCTCATTTCCTCCTCCCGCTTCTTCAGCTCCCCCAGCGTGGAAACAGAACTCGCCCAACGCGGGTGACACTGCAAATGGCCGAGGTACCAACGTCCTCCCCAGCTTAGCTTAAAGGCCACCAGTTACATCACTGCTAGATACAAATTGGCCACCACAAACCAGGCTAAAAGGGGGATGTGCAGACAGCTTTGGTGCGGGACTTTCTCACCGTGCACAAAGCATCTCCACATAGACAGGCAGCAGTGGTTTGCCCTGGAAGTTGGGGTGTCCAGCAGTCCAGACTCTCAGGTACAAGTCAGAAAGTTGATGGAGTTCAAGCAGAAGCACTGTCTTGCATAAAAGTTGTCTAATACTGTCTCCTGTGACCCTCTTTCTTCAGCTGCTTGTAACTTAAATACATGTAAAGTATTTGGGCTGGTGATTTCTGTGTTTTAGCTCTATCTAAGGCTGATTTATGCACACATTGAAGCCATAGATGACTCTGCCAGCTCGTTTGCCTCAGACACACGCCATGGAATCAAGCAACAGATTGTTATTGGAACTGTTCTTTGTACATCAGCTTATAGCGTCTCAATGGCAAACTTCTCCGCAAGGCACAGAACACTCTGAACATCAATGTGATTCTGCCATTTTAGAATGAAGTTTTAACTCTGGTTATGCTGTATTTCTTTGCTAAAAGTGCTGGTCATCCAGAGACACATTATCACTTATTTACCGAGTACTGTGATAACCACTGGAATCAAACAGTTAAGGATTTTCCCCTTGCTCAACACTTGGCCAGCGATCCAGACTCTTTGTGTCTGCACACTGGCTTATGGAAAATGGGATGGCATCATGCCACAGCCCAGGGAAGCCTCACCACCCAGATGAGAATGATTGATTCAAGAAATGGAAGTCAGCACTGCTAGTTACTACACCAGAAGCTGGAGAAGGGACCCCTTACTGGCCTCTCCCATGTCAAATAGTTGTGAAACACTGTGGAGTTTGGTGAATGGACATTATTTTTTTTTTTTTCAGAATGGAGCAAACACTACTTGTTCTAATTTTGCCAGATGGCTTTAGACATTCTGTGAGTAGACCAGTAACAGCAATTTCATTACACTGGAGGGATTTACAGATGGGGTCAGAGGAGATGTATATCTGTAAAAAGACGCAGAGATAAACTTTCCCCAGCTCTGCTGTGAAGACTCAAGCCTGTCCACGCTGCCTGTCACACTCGCTTTGCTCTGGCAACAGTGGAAACTCTTGTCACGGAGTATTGTGTTACACAAGATCAGACCTCATGGGCTGCTTCTAGCAGTTACTGACTCTGGTTTGCTCCATTTCAAGCCCTGAGTTCCTGAGGTCAAATACAGTGACCCTGGCATCAAAGGGAGGGATAGAGCCTTTATACTCGGTGGGAACCACAGCTTCAAAAGACACTGCATCAATACATACAGGAAAGTGCCTCCAGCACTTACCCATTACTAACTGGGCAAAGGCAGGGTTTTCCTATGGGTTTCCAGTGGGCCCAGGCACAGTGGATACCGGCAGAGCAGTTGCTCTGTCTGAGGACAGCAGAGGCCACACAGAACATGTCTTTTGTAAAGCTTTCAGCCAGACGGTTCCTTTAGGCTGTGGGGGATTCCTAGGAGGCACCTGGAAGGACACACCTGAGACTTCTGATACCCCAGAGCTTTACAGGCGCACACTAAAATCACCTTAAATATCAACATGGAAGAATTCCTGAGGTATCTGCCACCCACCCACTGCACTGAGTCAAGAGCAGTATGTTTGTCTTCCTTGGAAAATATTTTGCATTGGTTGCAGCTGGAGGCAGCTGGCAGAGAAAATTTTGCTTTACCAGATGATTTTAACTCTGTAGGTCTGGCTTCAGTTCACATCATGTGGACTTCACCTTTCAAACTACACCAAGCCACCAGTAATAAGCCCAGTCACCAGACCACACAGATGTGCTCACTACAGCATGTCTGGCCTTATAAGCGTGCTCCTGCCTCCATTCTCAGACACCTGTATCATCCTTTGGATGTCTGAATTTTTCAAAACCAAAAGGGAAGCCGCTGCAATAGACCTTAAAACGACAGATTTACATGGTTCCTGGGTATCAGGTTGTAGCACTTGCAGGTTTGTTTTGTTTTTTCCCTTGCAGGCTTGAGGGAAAGGTAATATTTTAAAGGCTTTTCTCAGTACGCTTTCCTTCCCTTCTCTCCCATACCACAGTTCTTTGCTTTGTGCCCTTTGTGTTCTCTTGTAAATTATACAGTACATTGCTCTAAGTTGCTGAGATAGCCCAGCTTTAAAACAGAGATATGTTAATGCAGAGAGAAACCCCTGTGACTATGGGACTGCTGCTGGAAGCTGCCAATGTAGCTGCCAGTTTAATTTAATATAAAAAGCATCTCAATAAAATATAAAGCAAAGATTTAAAAAAACCCAACAAACTAAACTCAAGACCCACAACCCAAACCGTCTCCCATCCTAACAGCACCAAGGGAAATGCCTTTTCCATCTGCTCCAGCTGTGTTCAGAGTTCTTCAGCAACAGCCTGAACATCACAGTCCTATTACCAAGCTCAGATACTCAATTTGAAAAGCTGCTGTGCACCTTCCCCTCCCCCCAGGCTCTCCCTGGGAAGGGTTAAAAACTCCTTTTGTTTTGGAGTGGAAGAGTTGGTCTGATAGCAGCAGATAGAAAGCACACTGCCAGGAATTGTGATCTAGAGACACCCTGTTACTTGCCTAGAACGTCACCTTCTATCACGGAAAGTGTTTTTGCACGTAGAGTGATCAGCACCAGAATATCTGAAGACAGCACTGTTCTGGGAAGAGCAGAAAAGGGGAAATAAAGTCATAACAGGACAGTTTATGGCAGATGCCTTGTTTTGGGAAGGCTAAAAAGGGCCCTACCTCGTTACTTCACAATACAGCCCCATAAACACTACACATTACTGCCTAAAAACACACTTTCCAACTCTACTGCACTGCAAAAGATTACCATCTAATGTTATTTTTTTTTAATTCCCCCGAGCCTTTGTCTGCTGCTGCTCCTCCAAACAATGGCAGCCCAGGAGGACGTGGAACGAAAGAACCACAATTCCTTTCTGCACATTTGCTATGGTGGGAACAAACAGGGAGAGCCTAAAGGAAACACTGGTTGAGAATAGTGCAGGTGAGAGGAGAACTGGCACGGAAAGGCTTTTGCAATTACAGGCCAACATTCTTTGGTCTGCAGCGGAAAGGAGGGAATCTTCTCAACTGTGGCTAAGAAGGGAGGCTCTTTTAAGTCTTAAGAATGAGGCAAGGTGAGGATTTTCATGCCTCTTTAGAGGACGCCAAAGTTTGAGCAGGGAGGGGGCAGTCTCCTCCAAAAAAGCATTCTCTAAAAATTCTCTTGTCTAGAGAAGAGGGAAAAAAAAAAAAAACCAAACCAAAAAAAAAAGAAAATTGAGGTGATTAAATCCCAAGCAACAAGAAAAGCAACTCACAGGCTGCAGAAACTGCTCCATCAATTCCTTGGGATCACAAAAACAAGGTTATTAATAGAAGCCTGCCTCTTGAGCAGCCCTCAAAGGCTGCTTCCTCCCATTCTTCTATCTGCATCAATTCAAGGCAGTGAAGCTCTGGCTTGAGAAAACCTCATTTGCTCCCTTCTGGTTTTTATCTTTCCCTCTGCTATATTTCCTGTCACGATTGCAGGTCAGAAAAGCCGGAAATCTTTGTACCTCTGACTGCCCAATTCTGACCAAGAAATGCACCTCAGATGGAGCCCAACAGCCCCTGCACTCCAGTGTGGGGCAGAGAACTGGGCACGTGGGGCTGTTTTTCAGCAGGGTGGGAGCTGGGCTACACGCTGCTATTCCAATGACTTCAGACAAGCCAACATTCCTGCCTCACAGCCGCAGGACATGGTGAGGACTTGACCTTGCTTTTCCTGAGCCTTCCAGTCCATTTCCCAGCAGACAACCCCAAAACTTTGTGTTTTTTGCCTCTGTTCTGTTTTCACAAATCCCAGGCATCTCTTTAGGGATTTTGCTGGGAAAAGGTAGAATTTTATGTGCCCTGGGTTGTTTTGTTTTGTTTTTTTTTTTGAGGAACCGACAACCTCTGAGAAAATGAAGGATTTCATACTTTCCAACTTTTTTTTCTCGTTCTGTTGTTACTGAGATTTCAGCCATACTTTCTCCAAAAGTTAATTTGCTCAGCGTCTAGAATTACAAGCGGGATGGGGAATAAAGTGAAAAAAATTACACAAGCCCCAGGATTATCACACACCACCAGCAAATGTACCTACCACGTAGAACACAGAGCCAGCCAGACCCAGAACTGCACACACAGCAAAGAAGAAACCATCATTAACATTGCACAAACAAACGGTCAGGGTAAATTTCTCTGCATCTACGAACAAAATGTATGGTAAGCTTTGCTCTCTCTGTCAGAAGGTGTTAAGCAACAGAGAACAAACTTGAAAAATGCACCCTTTGCTTTGGCCAGGTAACTTCTTCATGTTCAAACCTAACAAGGTGTCTAAAGAAACACTGTCCCAAGGATTAGACTGCAGACCCAAACCAGATAAATACAGAGAAGCATGTATTTGCTCCCTGTCACTCTCTTTCCATACACAATCTAGAATATCTTTCAAGCTCTGGTGTGATATACAGGTTGGTTTCAACTGGCATAAAACCATGTGTTGAGCATAAAACTCACACCTCTCTAGGACACGGGTAAAAGCAGGAGCTGCTGTTGTCTTGACCAGTACTAACTCAGAAAAACACTTTTGAGGACTCGGTGCTCTAAAATCTTCCCTGCTGTATCTCTTTGCCATGCCTCAAGGACTCAGCCTTCCTTCCTCCAACCTCAGCCAGTCTCTCTGAGTTGAAACAGTCAGATCGAGTCTTTATTTTTCTTCTGGACACCCTGATGCACCCCAAGGGAAATACAGAGAACTCCTTCCTCTCTCTAAATATCTGTCTCCTTTCATAAATCTATTTGCATTATTCAACGACAAGGTAATACACAAGAATGGCTGTTGAGCAGGGTGCCTTGACTGTGTGGTAGATCCTCTGGCCCTGCTGGGGCTCAACACTATTGGTGAGCAAAGATACAAGGAAGCTCTGCCGTGTGGCATGGACTTGTGGGCTCAGAACTCAGGACTAGCTCTCCTTCCCCACAGATGAAGTTATAATCCCCTAAACCAATCGCTAGTTGCCTACAGAAAGATGGAACTTCCCCTGTCCTACTCATCAGTGGTGACCACATATTGTCCTCTGAAGCCCTGCTGTTCTCCAAGAGTTCTTTTCATATATCATATTTTCATATACCACTCTGGGTAGTACTTGCGCGGCCCACTGTAATCACTGGATTATGTGTGCATGGAATGGAAGGAAGATTTTGGTTACAGGGAAGACAGGGAGGAGACGCTGCAAAGGACTGAGCTTTAAGGAGAAACATCCCTCGGTTTTAATTTCCTCCTTCCCCCCTCCACACCCTCCCATCATGTTCTGCACTGACAACAAAAGCTGTGGGGGAACAGGGAACAATCTGTCTATCCAGATGCAATGCTGACCTACAGCTGGGATCAATCCTGCAGCCAACCTGCAGCTGAGAAGATGCATAGCCAAACAAACAGGCCAGGACCTCTCGTGTTCAGCACTCAAAGGGCTGATCTCCAGGCACCGCTGATGATAAAATCACCGAAGAGCTCAGGGTGTGTGGGAGCAGCCCACAGCTTCCCAGTGACTGTTCTCTACGGACAGCATCACTTACGGCAAGCGGTACCAAGAGCAGGCACGCTGGTGGCACTCTGCCAGCAAAACGCTGGCCCCGCTCCGCTGCCGGACGCAGTTCATTGTATCCTGCCCAAGTGCCACAAGGAAACGCACAGGAACATACGCTGCCGGATGGAGGAGGTGATCTTCACAGGGACCACTGCTCTGGGCGTAGAAGGCATCCCAGCCCTAGACTATTACAGTTTATAAAGCACTTTCCCTAGAAGGTAATCAGGAAAAACAAACCAGCAAAACAGTTCTGTCCCGCTTTTGGTACAAGAACACTGGGGAGTAGGAAGGAAGGTGATCCCTTCTCTGTAGGGGGATAACAAAGCTCCAGGAACACGTTGCAGAGCCCTGTTCCCTAAACAGGAACTTTGCTTTGTGGCTAAAAAGCATTGAACTGATACATCCTACCTAGGAAATTTAATCTCACCCAAGGCTTATACACCACTTAAAGATGCAACAAGGCTCAATTAAAATGTAATTGTACCAAGCTAAACATCTTGATTTCTAGCAGTGGTTTGGTAACCAGCCAGTAGATGTTAATTAGGAATTATCAACCTCACGCTGATCGAAACCCATATTCATTTTTGTCCTCTGAAAGCAACACCCCACGTACAGCGGGGCTGACTTTCTTCCTGAGCTCAGGGGTCTCTATCCGTATTCTCCTCCCCTCCAGACAGGAGGAAACATGAAGGGAATCCTTTGTTAACTGTCTGCACACTCTTACCAACCTCGTGCTCGAAGGGCTGCCGTAACTCCCAGTTACTAGTAGATGCTTACACCAGTGACTAAGGTGACAGTAAATACAACAACAGCAGTTTGCATCAAAGTAAAAATCACAAGGTGCTAGACAATGAAACTGTCCCTCTCCTTGCCTTGGTTTACAATCCCAGATGAGAACTTGCCTTTTACCTTTGAGGCTGTTAAGTTCTATCTTTTATGTTGTTGGGTCTTGGTGCTTTTAACGCTAAAGTCTCTCAGTTCTCTGCACCAGTGAGGAATTCATATGCCATTGTTAACTGGTGTGGCACAAAATCTGAGTGAAGGGATAAAACCAGTTTCACCACACTCAAGCGATTTACGTTGAAGGCCTTTTCTTAAATCCCTCTTCCCATGGCTTCCATCCACTTTGGCCACAAGTCTCCATCAGCCAGGATGGGACAATAGGTTCGGAAATCTCTCAGTCAGAATCTGGAAGGCAGTCATTACCAGCAAGAAGCACTTAAATCAGCTAGTGATAGAAGTGCTGAGTGGGACGTCAGCAGGGGCTACGTGCTCGCTCTTTCCTGTTTCCTATTCAAATTCCTGCTCTGGACCCATCACAAGGGAGTGCAGTGATCCAGTTCCACTGGAGGGGGTAAGGGCAGCAAGCAGCGACAGAGGCAGCAGAGAGAGTCAGGACAGAAATGTGATTCTGATGGATAAAATGTGGCAAAATTTCAGCCCTCAGTAGAGGGGATGAGGCAACCCTGTTTCTGAAAGCCACTGTCAAAGAGAACCTGTAAGGAAAAAGGGCTCTTGTTCTGGAGGTACCTGCTATTAATAAAAGCTCCTGTGATTTTCAGAAGAGACATACATTTCATGCCACCACTTGCACCTTGCCGAAGGCTTCCTCACAGGCACCAGAAAGGAAGAAGCTTGGCTACCTCTGGTGACTTGGGGTTAATTGGCTTTCATAGAATCATAGAATCGTTTTGGTTGGAAGGGACCTTAAAGGTCATCTAGTTCCAACCCCCCTGACATGGGCAGGGACACCTCCCATTAGGTCAGGCTGCTTAAAGCCCCATCCAGCCTGGTCATGAACGCATCCAGTGACAGAGCATCCAGAACTTCCCTGGCCCACCTGCTCCAGTGTCTCACCAGCCTCACCTTTCATGTCTAAGGTTCAAAATACAGTTGAAGCTTGTCCCATGGTCAGAGTTTTAATTAAGGCTTTTTATTTCTCTGCCTCTCTCCCTTTCTATGAATTTTTTGATGTCTAATAGCAGGTGAACTAATATTGCCATTCTCCTCAAAAGGACACTTACCTCTTCCTAACTGTCCCAATTCCTCCCCAAAAGAAATCTGCAGTAGCTTAATCTCTGATACTGCTGCTGCTGAAAAATTCCATTGAAATTGGTTCAGACAATATCAAAACAAATGATTCTATAAACTTTTTTTTCTAGTTTGCCATAGGAAAGCAGGCTGCAGGGGAAAGGCAGTGGTTAAATTGTTTGTGTACATTCCTGTCTGATCAGCACAGATGTGCAGGTACTTCTACCCAACACACATGGTGCAGGGAACCTTGCAGGCTACTTGTGGCAGATTTTGCTACCCAGACTGCAAAATGATCTTGGAATCCCAGAATGCTGGGGGTTGGAAGGGACCTCTGGAGATCACCTCATCCAACCCCCCTGGCTCCAGCAGGGTCACCAAGAGCAGGGGTCCCAGGATCGCATTGTCCAGGTAGGTTTGGAATCACTCCAGAGGTGGAGACTCCACAACCTCAATGGACAGCCTCTGCCACACTCAAAAGAAAGAAGTAATGTCATATGATAATGTCATATAGCTCAGGTTGGTAGCATCAATACAGTTTTGTAGGGCTGTCTGCTACCCTGTGGTCTTCTGATGCTGCTACTTTCAGGTTAAAACTAACCACGGATTTGTTCTAGAAGTGTTACAATAGAACATGATCTCTACCCTGTAACACAAACCCTGGACAACACCAATCCTTTGGGCTTTTGCAAGAGTTTCTATAACCTGGCATAGTTAGTGCCAAAAACTTGGTCAGGACTGGTTGCTTGGTCATTGACTCCCTACAGGGCCAAGTTACTCAGCTCTGTACCTGCCTGTTAATGGGAACAGTACTTCCAATCTAACAGGGGTCTTGTAAGATTCAATATATGTGGAAAAAAAAATAAAATTAAAGTGCTAGAATGGAGCCAGTCACTGAAGCGTTACTCTCTGCTCTGCTCTCCGTGGAAGGGATTTAGGCATTTCAATTACTGGTCTCCAGCACAAGCTACCTTTTGTTCATGGATGGATGCACTAATGAGCAGAGCTGGACACAAGCTTTCTGATAGAACGGTTTTCCATTTGAAAAATGCCAGTTGAACAGAATCAAACTATTTCATGGGAATGTACTTGCTTAATTGAATTTTCTGGCAGAAACCCGCCCATTTCCTCCCGGGTTCTCCTGCGTACCTGAGCAGCGAGCAGAAAGGAGAGCCTGGCAAACCTGGCTCCAGCTGGGATACTAAAGGCTTCCCAGGCAGGAAGCCTGGAAACCAAGGAGCCCTGTTTGAACCAAGGCACCCCGGACTGCTGGGACTCCAGCTGCGGGGCAGAAAACCTGAAAGAAAAGGGACGGCACCTTGGAGCCATTTGGACAAGTCCTCTTCATCTAAAAACCTCAGAGAAAGGGATCTGGATTACATGGCTCAAATGGAACCACCAGAATTTACAGCTTTCAGTCTCATGGAAGACCAAGGTTTGCTGTTAGACTTTTCCTCGGCCTGCTCCTTTGATTTCTCTGTTGGTTCATGCTCGTGCCTGAAGGTGAGGGAGGAAGCAAGAACATTTGAGCAGGAGCAGAGAAAGCACCTCTGGAGGTGTCTGTGTTGACAGCAGCCCTTTTCTCTCCAAGGACAGCTGGTAAGGGAGGGCCACGCTGACCTTAGTAGAGATTTTTGCTTGCTCAGTCCATTGGTGTTGATAGATATGGGAAGGCTCAAAGCAGAAGGTCAAAAGCCACCAATTTCTTGGGAAAAAAAAGAAAATTCCAAAGTGATAATCAGCAAACTGAGAAGCCAAGCAGCACACAACATTAAACAGCTGATGAAAACAGAGACACACTCCCTACTGATCTCGAGGGAGCACGTGGGTTTCCACACGGGCAGTAGCATGTCCACATAGACCTGATAGGCCCTCTGCCCAACTGCAGGTCTCATGTCCTTGCTTTGAGTGGCAGAGTCTGCATCAGCACCTCAGCTGCCAGACCCACCAAATGCACAGCTCCATTTCTCCCTGCACGTCTCTGGAGCTGCTCATCAGCTGCTCCCACAAGCATTCAAGCTGCGGAAAGGACAGACGAAGAAGAGGCAGTGGGAGGAGAGGAAGGAGGTCATAAAGATCGACCATCAAGCTCTGCAAATGGAAAATGCAACCCAGTAAGTAACTGAAAAGACCACACTTCCTGGTATGTGTCTGATCTCAGTTCTCAAGCTCTGAAGCCTGCACTGTCCTGCTATTTAAAAAATAATTTTTAAAATATATAATTAAAAAAAAAAAAAGAGAGAACAAAAGTTTTTCTAAGTTTCTTCTTGTAGAGGGCAAACCTTTTACTGACAATTTCAATGTGTGACCCCTTAAAAATGCACATCTTCCTGCCAAGAGTCCCAGAGCTCTGCGTAGACTTGGAAGATTTAGTGCCAAAAGAACCTCCCCTTCTTTCCTCTCAAATGCACAGTTAAGATTAAAACATTACTAAAAACATCAGTGGTAGCTCTGGCTACATATGTGGTGCAAAGGGGAAAGAATGAGAAATAAGACCTACATTTAGAGAGAAAAAAGATCTACATTTAGTCCATATCTAAGGCTAAACAACAGCAGTTGTTTTATCCCCCAGTGACCCCTCCCCAGGAGGGAAGGGGGATCAGGAAAAGGAGAAGAGACCCCTGGGTTGAAATGAAAATGGATTTAACAAGCCAGCAAAACTAACATTAATGCCAATATAAAGTTAAACTCACCCCAGTGAGGGTACAGTGCTCACAATAACCAGGAAAGCATCCTCAGTAGCAGGATGGTGGGCGAGACCTTCCAGCAACAAGGAGAAGAATGAAGAGAAGGAGCCCTCACCTTCCTCCTCTATAGTGAATGTGAATTTCTGGGATGGGACACACCTGTAGCCAGTTCAGAGCAGCTGTCCTGGCTTGTGCACCTCCCAGTTCAGGCTCCTGGCCGACTGAAAGCTGCTAATGGCTTGCACACTATGGCTGGGCCAGGATTCCATAGTGGCCAAACCAGGACAGAAGGCCATGTTGATTCTCCACCTCTGACTTCAAATTCTGTGGTTGTCAGTGACTTGCTAGTAGAGCTAATTACAAAGAGGCCAAGAATTTTGTGAAGAATTTTCTCTCTCTTTAGAAAATTAAAACGTGTCATGTTTCCAAGAGTCCACTGAGAAGCAGATAAATAACTTGGTGCATCCTTGCAAAATCATGCAAAGCTTTTCTGGCTTTTTCTGGCTTTTTCTGCCCAAGAGAACAACGGTGCCCAGGCAGGTCTGGCTGCAGGCTCCATGGGGGGAGGAGGACAGCAAGAAGAAGAGAGAGTTGAAGATTCAGAAGCAGATGGTGCCCTCTCTTTCCCATCTTCTTTTGCCCCTCTTCCCACCTGGGCACTTCTATGGTGTGGGACTATAGTTTAGTCTGGATGTCCATTCCTAAAGTAAGGATCCTCCCATCACAACAGAAAACCATTCCTCTCTCCACACCTGAGATAGCAGAAGCTCGTTGAAGATGCAGACTAGGTAAACCATGCAGAAACATGGAAGGGAGAAGAGAAAACCAGTTTTGCAGTAATGAAAGGCTGGGCTCAAAGAAGCTTGACCTGATGCTTTACAAGAGGCCTACCTCAAAGCAGCCGTTTGCTCTTTTCATAAAGAAAAGCAAGAAAATCCAAAGAGAACCTACAAAACTCTTAGAGCACAGATGTGACTATCATCTTTCTAAGAGAGATCAAAAGATGGCACGGGCTTAGAGGCAGTGTCTGAGGAATAGCTTGGTCAAACTGGCGGCCTCAAGTCCCAGCTTTGATAGAACGTAGCTCATCCAGACCCTCACTTTTTGCTGAGCAAAAAGCATAATGTCTTGTTAATAATGAATAGCCCTGTGTCTCCTGTACTTAACACTGGAGCTTTGAGCAGATCCACAGCGCTTTATAAATTATCTATTGCAGATGATTCAGGACCCGCTGGGAGTGTTCCTGCAGCAAGCATCTTGCTGGGCTGTAATGGAATCATACCATTAACGCAATGTCAATTAGACATACGTTACAGCATACAGGTGTCTAAGCAAACAGTCTGCAGGAAGACTCCCCCAGGGACTCCTACCCTAGGGAAAAGGTGTGTAAGTGGGAGGCTTTCTGAGAGGTCCTACAACTGCACCACAAAAGTGCCAAAGGGATAAGCGAACTGCCATGCTGGAGTGGAAGGAGGAATGTGTCTGTAAGGGAAATAAAGTGATCTTCACTTGCTGGTAGCTAGTTCCAACCTTTTCTGGCTATGAGGTGAAGAACTTTCCCATGCTTTATCGAATAATCACTAAGAACAAAAAAAGGCAGCATTCTTGCCAGCCTCTCAAGGCTGGGCTTATGGTCCCTGATAGGAAATTGTTTGGAAACTGCCTGACTGTCATCCATGGAACAAATATTCAGTGGTCCCTTGGTCTGGCCAAGACTCTGAGCTGGCTGGGCTCCTGGAGAACCAGCAGATGCTCACCATCTCTTGGAATGACTGTTGGAACTCCTAGAGAGCTGGCAACAATAGCAGGTGGCTGCGGTGGGATATCTTGCTAGCTTTCCTGCCAAACAAAACCTTTGGTGTAGGAGAAGCCTTGCTAGTCTCTCTGGAGCACAGGCGATCAAAATCTCAGTTAAATATACATCAGGATAAGCTTTTTCAGTCTTCTGCTCAGGTCACCATTATACACCTAGCCTGATCTGCAAGGACCCCTTCTCTGAACATGTTGATAACTCAGGGGAAAAATGAGCAGCATGGTCTCTATCAGTTTTTGCTCTCCCTGCAAGGCTGCCAATGAGGCATCTAATTAATGTCAGTTAGGGGTGATGTTTTTCTGAGGGGGAACCAAATGAAAGATTTCCTGATGTATTTCATTCAGGGCTTACAAAGAAATATCAGACACTAATAACTCCCAGTCATCGCTGAGCTGAAGTGGGTTTGAAATGGTGAGTTGCAGATCAAAACTTCCCCCTCTCCTCTGCTGTCCTGACTCCTGCTGATCGCACTCATTAATAAATTCTTCTATTAGTGGCAAAAATATGAATCAGACTGAACTCATATAATCATCAGACTGACCTGAAAGAAGCATTATCATCAATTAGTGCAGGATTTTTCTCAGTGATTCAGCAAACCCCAGCCTGTGTCTTTCTTCTCCCATGTCTGTGGCAGCCAACACCTTGGGAACGTCCGGTTGCTTGAGCTCATTCAGGCTCCTAATCCATTAACAATTCACACTCTCAATAAACTGCTTCAGAGCCTTTTTGGGGACATTCAGCAGAAGTGTGCTGTGGTTCCATGTGATCTTGGTGGGCACCACTCTTAAAACCTGTGCTCTTCTGCTCTACGAGCACAAACACCCCAGATCCTCAAACAATGGGGTAAGAGGGATGACAGAACAAGCAGACCTGTTCTGCACTTCATGTTTATTGAAGAACATTCTAGAAAGCCAAAGAAAAGGATATTTTAATAGTCTGCAGCCCACTAATTTCCCTATGTAGCAAATGCCAGTCAGGTGGCTTGTTTTTTCAGTTACCTTTCACTGACCACTTAGAAGTAACAATCCAATGATGGATGGACAACAAGGAAACCACTGTGCAGTCGTTCACTGCCCTCTTGAAGGACAGTTGATGCTGCCACCTGTTAGACTTTTTTTTTTTTTTTTTTAACAAGTAGGGAATCAGAGTAGACCTCCCTCACGCATCTCCAACAGTCATGGAATAAAAACAGTCAACTTCCAGCTTGGCTGAAGTTGTTCCAGGTGGATTCTTGCCATCGCTTGTCACCTGGAGGGTGGCTTCCAAAAGCAGAACAGCCTGGACAGATGGGGTGGCTGCTGCTCAAGGCATCAAAGATAGTAAGATACTACAGCATCTGACACCTGACAGCAACTGTAGCCATCATGGCCTTAAGAGTGGGCAGAGCATTCATTAGATCACACAAAATAACCTTCCAGGCCTCATGCAGCTCCAGAGGTGACAGTGGATATTGAAGAGCTGCAGCCTATCACTTCATGTATAACGCCATCCATTACATGTTTAGATGAAATACAGTTGGGACACTAGTCAGAAACTAGAAAACACACAGCAAATCACCTTCTTCCTCTATTTTTTGTAACATCATATATACATACATATATATATAAGGTTACTACTTATTTCATCCTTATCATGGTTTTCTTTGAACCTTGCTAAACCTCTTATCACACAAAAGAAGAATCAATTCAGAAGGCACAGTGCTTTAATATGGGCAGTTGACTGCTCTTTGTCTTCTATGAGTGCAGGTCCATTTCCATGGCTTTGAATTGTATTTCCTGTTTTGACACACAGGGAAAGAAACCTCTTTTAACCTGCAAATCCTTTCCTCAGCACCAGTGCTCAGAGGGAAGTCCAAAGGGCTTGTGCTTGAGTAAAACCATCTCTCAGTAAGCCCTCCTCCAATGTGCTGCTCCTCTGCCAGTGCATCCTGCTGGCCCTTAAGGGATAATTCATGTGCAAGGCTCCAGATTTAATTAGAAGGCTTCCCATTTTCACACTACCAAAGGATTAAAATAATTGGAAAAAAAGAAGGCAAGCTGTGCGCCCTTGAGGCTTGACAAGCAGCGCGGGGTGAAAGAGATACAGCCCAGGCAGAGATGGAAAATTCCATCAGTTCTCAACTGCTCTGCCCTTAAACCTCAACTATTTTGCAGGCTGTTAATTTAATCAGCAGCCCTCCCCCAGCTAACCTCAAGGCTCAAGAAGGGCTGAGGTTATCACCTCATTTCCGAAACTGTTCATGGAAGGAAACAGCTGGAGTTGTCCAGCTGTTCCCCCAAATAAAGGAAATGAGTGAAGAGGAAGTCCTGTGAGAAGGGGAGGCTTTGCAAGTGCTGAGGGCAACTGCAGAGGAGAAGGGAAGATCCATGGTGATAAAGGAGTGAGCGCCAGAGGTCTGGACTCCTGAGCCTGCTGTGCTAACGAGCAAGTCATAGGCCTTTCCCAGTCATACCAGTGCTTTGGGGGTGATGGGCTGTGGGGCACGCTCAGCAAGATGCAGGTCCTGTGAGGGGAAAGCAAAGCTGGCCAGGGTCTGCTCTGCGACCACCCTGGAGGCAGGGAGATGAAATTCTGTGTCAGCGCAGCAAAAACTTGTTTCCTACTTTGCTTTCTGGCTTCCTCCCCTCCATCTTCTTGTTCCACTCCGTTCCTTCCTGGGTTTCTCCCTTTCTCTTTCTTTCCTCCTCCTTCTTGTCCCCCTGCTTTCATTCCTGGCTTCCTTCCCTCCTTGTTACTGTCCTGCTCCTTTCCTTCCTGGCTTCCTGCCCTTCCCTTCCTCCTTGTTTTTGTCCCGCTCATTTCCTTTTTAGGTTCCTCCCCTTTCTCCCCTCCTTCTTATTGCACCCCTCTTTTACTTCTAGTCCTGCTCCTTTCCAGATTACTCCATTCCACCTTGTTTCTTTCCTTCCCTTCCTCATTTCCACCCTTTCTTCTTCCCTCCTTCCCCTAGTCCCACTCCTTTCATTCCTGGCTTCCTCCACTTGCTTTACCCCACTGTCTTCATTTCCCACTGCTTTCCTTCCTGGCTTTCTCCCATCCTTTTTTCTCTCTCCTTGTTCTGCTCATTTTGTTCCTGACTTCCTCCCCTCCTTCTGCTTGTCCTTTCCTTTCAATCCTGGCTTCCTCCCCTCCTGATTCTGGTCCCGCTCCTTTCCTTCCTGAGTTTCTCCTCTTTGTCCCCCTGCATTACTTTCTAGCTTCCTCCTCTTACTCTGAGACCTTGCTTTAGAGCCTTCCTCCCCTTCTTCCCACCTTCATTCATCGGTGCAGGGTTCCTCCTTTCCCCTGCCTTCCTCCCTGAGGTCACTTCTCCAAAGCACTACGCCCACTTGCTGCTTTAGCCTCCCCTAGGTGGATGGAGTCCACTTTTCCTTTGATTGTGTCAGGATTCTGACAGATTTGAGTGGATTTTTACAGGATACACTTGAGAATTCTCTCTAGCTGGAAAACAAAGGAAAAACTGTACAGGGCAGGGGGGAAAGGGTTTATTAGCACCAGCTAAGTGTCAATCCTGTAGAAGAAGAATACACTCTGAATTTACTAAGTCAAATACTGCACCTGTTTCCCATTGTACAGTATACTGTATAGACACATCCATATCAATATTGGTAGATTAATATTAGTTGCTGTAATCTACAGCACTTCAGCACTAAGAAGGATCCCCCCAGGTGTAGAGAAGGGGGGCAGTCAATAACTCAGTGCAATTTTGGAGTATCACCAACTGAAGAGTCTGGTTGAGGAATATTGGAATTAAGTAGGTGGCTGCTTTTCCAGGGTGCCTGAGGCCAAGGACCTTGTTCTGTGCTGACAAGGGACAGGCAGCAGCAGCAGCTGAGCCCCTGTCCTTGCCTGCCAGGCTTGCACTGCTGATCCTCACGCAGGGCTTTGGGCTGGCTCCATTCCATTTAGCAAAGCACCAGGGCTGCTGCCGAGGATGGAGGACTTTGGAAGTATTTCCTGTCCTTTTCCATGTCTCAGGTGTGGGGGTATTTTCAGTATCCCTCTGTGAGCTCAGTGTGAGGTGTTCTGGTGGGGGAAACAAGACAAGGAGGGTTTTTATTCTGAGCTGTGGATAATGATGCACTGAAAACTCTGTACCAGGAACACATCAGTCCTACTAACAGGTTACCCTGATTGCTGCCCTCACTTTGCTGTTACCATGACCATAACCAAGCTGACAGTTTAAACTTGGCATTAACACTGTGGATCACTAATAATTTATGGCAAAAGTTATCATTAATAAACTTACTTTCTTCCACTTGTCCTGTCAGTCATCAAGCACTAAGAACATTTTTGGAACAGTGGAACTCGGGCCAGATTTAGACCAATTCTGTTAATTTAAGACTTTGACAAGACTAATACTTTTGAGCACTGCTGATTGCCCAGGGCCAACATCTCCAATTGTAAGCATGGGCCAATCAGCCAAAGCCCATGAGCAGGCTTTGAGGGTCTGGCCCTGAGAGGTATTTTGAACTGTTAGATGAACTCCAGTACGACACTTGCTCCAAGCCCCAGGCAAGAGCTGCAGCAACAGGGTCAGCTCCCATCACTCAGAAATGGTGAGTCTGAAACCAGGCACTAGTTCTGAGGCCGACGATTCAACCCCAAGAATCTGGGGGAGGATGGCAGGGGGAAGTCACTGACTCTGCATGAAGTGGCTGTAGAGTAAGTCGATCGGGCTTTCTACTGTTAATCAAAACTTCCTCAACAGGCCCAGTTCTGATACTGGTGCAGCATTTTGCATCCAAGTACAGCATGAGGGTTGACTCTGTGACAGCAGCATTGTCCTAGGAAGAAAGCCCCTGAAGGATGTCCCAGCCTTACCTCCAAGAAAAGCATCTTCCTCTGTGCTCCAGAATTGTTCAGTGTAGGAAGCCAACCTTCCCACCTGCAGTGATTTTCTTCTGCTGCTCAGGATCCCAGCAGCTTGTTCAGGAAGGGGTCTGATCATGTGCAGAGCAAGTCTGAACATACAGCTGGAACAGACAAGGCAATTCTGTAATTTGGGGCAGCATAGGCAAGGGCTTGACCATAAGTTTTCTGGTGTGGTTTTGGTCTGGGTGGTTTTCCCCTTCTCTGTGCAGTGTAAGACCTGCTGGCTCACGTGCCCCAAACACATACACCTGGTGAAGGTCAGGAATGAGCTTTTGTGTTAAAGCCTGAGTTACAGCATTTAAGGCATTCCTTTTGTTCTCATACTTGGAAAGAGACTTTCCACCACTCTATCTGGATAATTGAGCTGTGAGCTACATCAACCAGGGGTTTCCGACTAGAAGCGTTCTCATTTTGCAAGGATCATGCAGCTTCCTTTTGCACAAAAGCAATATTAGCTAGAAAACAGTTTCTCGACAGAGGAAATTAGTGTGGCAGCTGCATCTAGTCACAGAATACATCTTCCTTCAGGGACATAGGACAGATTTTACAAACACTTTCACACTGGAGCATGGTGTCTCAGAGATTTCATGGCAGTGACTGCAAAACCTTTAGCAACTTGGGACTGAAATTCAGCACATTCAGTTCTCCCCCTTCCAAAAGGGCCTAAGATCATGTTTGAGCTGTAGTTCCACAAGAATGATCTCTAGAGCTCTGTGACCTAGAGTAGGTGTCCCAGTTCCCTGTGCAGAGCAGGAGATCAGGGTGTAATCACTGCTGTACTCAAAAGGATGGTTTTAATTAATAAGAGCAAAGTGATTTTAATGAAAAGGAGAAAGTTGATTGAAACAAAAGTGCTTAAACTAAAAAGACTTCAGAGATTGTAATCCCAAGGGAATTTATCTTTTAAAAGTCTTAAGTAAATAATGAAAAGAAGAACAAAAGGTTGAGGGTCTAAGAAAATCTCCTACTGAAATTTAGCACTCCGTAGAAGAAAAAAAGAGATAGACATGCACATTCTCTACCTGGTCTCCCGTGGTCAAGGGCCCTTTTTGCTGCTCTGCCCACCAAGCATCGTTGAGTTCCCCAGACGGGCTCTCCAGACCTGTGGAATGGGAGTTTCATCACAGAGGCTGCCCTCAGAACATCCAGGCCCTGTGAACGGTACTGGTGATTTAAGGAATAAAACAAAATAATCCTTAGAAAGGGTGTCTGACTGAGGAAATTAAATACTCAGCTAAAACAATGACAGCTCACATCTAACTCAATGACAGCTTCAGTCTGTTTTCCTCCATGTTTCTCCCTGCAGTACAAACTGGTACTAGACACAGTGCTGTGGGTAGAAGAATGGTATGTGCCATGGGGAGTGGATTCAGTTGCTCTCCATCCTCAGACGTCAGTCGCTTTTCCTTCCTACAAGAGGAGAGATGCAATGTTTAGCCTATAGATGAAGCTATAGGATCTAACTACAGCAAAGGTCAATAGTATTGCCATTTGGGGATCACTGCTCATCTTAGGCAATGTCATGGGAGAAGTGCTCGCTTTATATGCACAGAAAACACCTTTTAGAGCCTCTCTCAACATTCCAATTCTGGACCAGACTTCAGCTGCAGCAGCAAACCCTCTTTTTTGGCTGGAAATGCAATCTTTTGCCTGCTTAAGGAACCTTAACCAGGGAGCAGGGTGTCAGGTCACACTTCCCTCGCTCTAGGCACAGTGCCAATGGTGCTGTGCCTGGGGATTCTCACAGGGACCTTCCCTGGCAGCGGGGAGCGCTGGGAGCCGGGGCAGTGCAGAGCTGGAGCGATGCTCGGCCTGTGCTGCTGGAGAAACTCATCAAGACCTGGCCAGTCACCCTTTCTACCCTTACAGCCCAGAGAGGCAGCACACGGACCAGGCACCCCCTGCCTCTGTTGGCCACATATCACTTCTTTCCTTCCAGCTGAGCATTTTACCAAATCTGTTCCCCCAGCTCTGTCTCCATTGCCTCACAGCTTTGCGTGTGAACACACATTTCCAGCTCACTGAAGCAGCGGCTGGTGCTTCCTTACCATTTCTTAGAGACTTTTATGATAGTTTCCATTATTTTGTTGCTACTTTCTCATTTCCATGCTCCCCCCCCCCGGTAGTTTAAGACAGGCCCCAGACAGGAAAATGTCATCTTATGCATTTGTCTTGGAACTCTGTGGCCTCTCTGAATGTACACAAACAGCACCATTTATGCAAGAGGAAACATGCTGAGCAGATCTCCAAGTAATCTAAACAACAACACAAAGCATTTCTTTTATATGGCTATACTGTAGTTGCTGAAGTTACCTTTGGAAAACAGTACAGCTGCTCAAGAACCGGCTGGTGTAGAGGAGAGCACGAGACTGGGGTACCTGGTTTGTGGGCTCTCGAGCCCCCGAAGCTGTCTGGCCTTCAGCTTCTATGCAGAGCTGCAGTTGTGTGGGAAAGACCCAGACCAGAGTGAACACCTCTGTGTGTGTCAGCTGCTCTGGCACTTGGCCTCGGTCACCTTTCATTGCTGCGAGTCCAGAGCAGGAAAATCAGAAATACCTCACGTTAAAGACAGGCACACAAATCCTCACTGAGAATGAAGGGGTATTATCCTTCCCCTTTTCAGTTACACAAGTACCTTCAATATCCTGGTTTAGCAGCAGGTGGGAGAAAAGTCAGTGAGGAGGATCAAGAGGAGACTGGAATTAAAGTAATTCTATGATTTCAAAAAGCCACTGGCCCTGTAAAGATTCTGCTCTGAGTTACTTCCAGGAGGCAGATCCATAATGTATCATAAAAGCAGACGATTTCCCCACACAGAGAGGTCTCCCATCTTCTCCATAGACAATGTTTACTAAAAAATGAGAAGGAAATGAGCATGAATACAATGGAAGGTTCAGTCCATGAGCCTTTCAGAAGTGTCCCATCTGGGTCGCCAAAATGTTACCATATCAACATGGTTAAGAAAAGCCTCTAAGACTCAATCACGGTTTCCTGTCCTGAAAGGCCCAGAGAGATGGCGAAAGAGGAGGGAAGGAAGCCAAGGCTGATATTGGAAAGACAGTCCAGCATAGATAGGAGCTCACAGAGCTGTAAAAGCAGGTCAGAAAGAAGACAACCTGGACCTATTTCATATATACTCTTTACACGCAGCAGAAAGGCTAATGCAGGATTTATCAGACAACACTGTGCAGGCATCGCTACTCCAGTACATCCCAAACATGCCCAGAAGAATTTAAGAGTTTATTTTAGTTCCATGCTATAACATGTAACTGCAAGAGCCCTGGACTTTCCTAGGTACTCCAGAGGGTTGGCAGCAGGGACCAGAGATTCTTCAGGAAGTGCATTGAGCTGCATCTTCCATACCTAGTTTTTGATTTTAGGGACAGCACTTTGGGATTTTTGTGAGGTCTTCATGGATTGTGATACTGAATAATGAATTGCTTTAACAAGTACTCTTGATGCCACAGGCACCAGGAGACTTCCTGGTCTTGGACAAAACCAGCTTTAATTAAGACTCCTACACATAAAGTCACCTTGTGCAACTCCAGCTTCTGAACATGGATGTTGGTCTGTGCTGCATCCTGTAGCTTCCCTTGAACTCATGGAGAGGCAGATGCCTGCAGGGCTGAGACACTTGTTTCAGGAAGGGTATCAGTTAATTCTGTGTGGTCTCAGAATACTCTGTATCTGTGCTAAGCGCTGTAGGTATGGACCATGCTCCCAGAATGCAGGATGCTTACTTGTGTTAAGCTGGTATCAAAGATGAACACTTCTAGATACAGAAATATATCACACCCCAAAAAAATCCCCAAACAACAAAACCAAAAATTCATTCAAAAAAAGATAGAAAGTGTTATTGATTTCTAGCAGGTTTTTACTACAGTCCGATCAGTACACAGCATTTCTGCAGCATTAGGATGTTCTGATCTGAGGAAAGTGAAGATGGCACATGCCAGTTTCTTCTGTCCCACAGCTTTTTTTCTTGTTAAATCATAACAATTTCCTGTACTCTTTGGTAGGCTTAACAACAACAACATCCAAGTCGTCCTTCTGCATTGGTAAGTGATGTAGGTTGTGCATCTGTCCTTTCAGTCCTACTTGGATATGGCCTCTCCTTAAAATGCTCCCTCAGACAGTAATTCTATCTTGCCAGGCATGGAAGAGTGTGAACTATAGAAAATCCTGTAAAGAGATGAGCTTTTCACTTACCTCAACAGTTCAAGGAGTATCTTGATCCAGCTGGTGACAATGAAACTGGTGATGGATCCTTGATCTCCAGAGAGAGCTGTTCTTCAGGCCACAGTTGGTTTCCCCCAGGGTGGTACCAGCTGATGTCCTGAACAACCCCTGGGAAGGAAGGGAAATCGAGACAGACAGGGTAGTAGACTGTTTCCTAGATGGATGCTTATCCCCACCCAGCCCCAAAGTGGTTCAAATAGCCTGAGACACAGAAGATATTAAAGAAAGTCTATTAAAGGAAGCTTTAGAAAACTCCTCACTTGGGGAAAGGAGAGGTTGGTTTAAGTCTGAGATTGGAGTTTGGTTGGGTTTGTTCATTTCTGTCACACCGACAGCTCAGTCCCTGATGGTCACCAGGCATAACAACAGAAGGTATGGTGTTGCTTTGTTCTTGAATTCAGAATAGATTATACAGACACATCGATTCTGTGATTCAAACACCAAGATCTTGCCCTTCTACACTTTCCAGTGTCCTGCACATTTCAATAACAAGTAACAAAAGACATGGGCAGCAGAAGAGGTTTATGAGTTCATAAAGACAGTAGAATGTCTACAGCAACTACAGTGTGCTGGGGTTTGTTCCCCTGAGCCCAGCCATTAATAGGACATGAAACATTACAGTTCTTGTCCTGCTCATGTACTTTCTCCTCTGTCCTGTAAAACTACAGGTGGGCCTCTTTGGTTACAGTGCAACAAGAATAGATTGTCTTTATTTTTTTAAGTTTCTAGCTCCTCAGAATGTGAAAGTAGTAGATCATTTCTAGGAATCCAGTTGTTGAGTTGCCAGCAACATTACCTTACTAACTGATACTTTATCTAAACATTACTGCCAAGTAGAGTCACCTGGAACTGAGGTCCATGGGTTTTGTGTTTCCAGTTGCTAACTGCTAGAGTTGCTGATGGACCAGTAAGGGCAGGGCACTCCCTAGGAGATCCCCAAATCACTCCAGCCCTGTACCAGTCCATAAACCCAGCAGTATGCAGGGAAAGCTGGGAAAGGCAGCACTGAAAGTGAAGTCTCTTTGAGCAAACCAGATACCCAGGTGTTCTGACACAGAAAAGATCCAGAAACGTGCCCGATACAGAAACCTTGCTCAGGATGAGGGCACACCAGTGCTTTCAGGGCACGTTCTGAGGCTATTCCAGTTCCTCTCTTCAGGCCCTCTCTCCAGTGACCAGCTGTCCCTCGAGGCAGGGCAGGCTTCAGTTCTGCTTCCATTTGCACATCACCGAAATGCACAGGTCTTGAACCAAATTCCTGTCTCCAGCACAGCTTTGAAGACAGTGATTTAAGTCCTTACTGAGACTTATGTCTTATAAACAAAACATCCACAACCTCAAGATTTAGGGAAAGTCATCCCTTTCTCATCTGAAACTTGTTCAAACTGCTTCTTTTCCAAAAACCTGACTGCAAAATAGGTAATAGCAGGTTTGCTGGGCATTCGCCAGCCCTGTTTGGATCCTCCACTGTAATCACAACAATTCCCTGCAACACTACAGGCTCGAGGAAGTGTGGCTGGAAAGCTGTCTGGTAGACAAGGACCTGGGGGTTCTAATTGACAAGAGGCTGAACATGAGCCAGCAGTGTGCCCAGGTGGCAAAGAAGGCCAAGGGCATCCTGGCCTGGATCAGAAACAGTGTGAGCAGCAGAAGCAGGGAGGTGATTGTCCCCCTGTACTCAGCACTGGTGAGTCCTCACCTTGAGTACTGTGTCCAGTTTGGGGCACCTCAATACAAGAGAGATATTGAGGTGCTGGACCAAGTGCAGAGGAGGGCAATGAAGCTGGTGAAGGGCCTGGAGAATAAATCTTATGAAGATTAAAGTGGTTGAGTCACCATCCCTGGATATGTTTAAGGGTTGTTTAGACATGGTGTTGGGGGACATGGTTTAGGGGTGAACTTTGTAGAGCAGGGTTAATGGTTGGACTTGATGATCCCAAGGGTCTTTTCCAACCTGAATGATTCTATGATTAAGAAGATGCATCTGCTGCCATAGTTCCCTGTACTGGAAAGAGTCAATTACAGAAGGAAATTAGAAGCTGACAAAGGTCAGAGAGAAGGTGAGCAAGGGAAGGGAAGCTCTGAAGTTACACAGCTATTGCAGTTAAGGTCTGATAGTCCTTCTTCCACAAGTCACAGATGCTGTGGCAGTTTTGAGAAGGCAGAGGAAAGAGTTCTCTTCACAAAAACACTGACAAGAAAGGAGTCAAAAAAGTTCCTTCAACTTCCTTAACCTCACCGAATCTGGGTAATTAAAATGCCACTCTCAACCTCCAATTTTTTCTAGAAGCACTTTAACATTTGCTAAACCTGTATCTCTGCTGTCACGTTTGACAGAAAATTTAGTTTCAGATCTCAGCATTAAAATTCTTGATTTAGGATGCAAATCACAAAAGGATACATCACATTAGGATTCTTCTAGGACAGATTTAATGCCAGACGACCTCCCATTAAAATTGTAAATATACTTCATATTCCAAATCCCCATATTTCAGTGGTGTGCTGCATAAAACACTCTCCATGTTCAACACGAAACTGGTTTTGGTCTGTTTGGAAGTGGGTGAGGTGACACTGCAGGAGAGCACTGCAGTGATGGTAAACAAGGCAGTGCCACCAAAAGCCTTCTAAAAACAAAAAGGAGTTAAAAATTATAGCAACCTGACACTATTAGGGTTGTCTTAACCCTGTATATGGTCTATACTGAGCAGCCTTCCTGTCACTGGTAAAACTAATTGCCTTTATTGGACTAATACAGGTTGAGCACTAATGATACAGGATGATACTCCACATAAGAAATAAAAGTATGGCTTTTTTTAAAATACAGTTAAGAATTACACTAACCGTAAGAGCTAAGCCTTTTAAGTGACCAACATTCATCCATGTGATTCTGACCCATATAGGCAAGAGAACAAATGAGAAGGTTGCCAGCCTCATAGGGCTGTTTCTGCCCTAGGAAGGTATCAGATGTGTGCAGACGGGCTCTGCCTGACCTGCAGCTGGAGAGCAGCAGGAATAGATTAGCAGTACACAGAAGATGGGCAGCCCAGGAACATCCCATCCCATCCCATGAGATCAACACATTCTCAGAAATTTCTAGTTGTGAGAAATGGAGTATTTTTCCAAGGTAACTGCAGGGGAAAGGAGGGAAGGGAGGACACAGGGGAAATAGCCAGTTCTAATCACAACCCAAACAACCCTCAAAAATGCTTCTTTATATTTTCCCTCGAGTCGTAACCAAACCAAAGGGAGACGTTGTCAGCCAGGGAGCAGCTGCCCAGTTCCCCTGCTTTATTCCCTACATGGAATGTCTATGTTTAACCCATATCAGGGGAAAACTACAGCAGCTGTTCTATCACCTGATGACCCCTCCCCAGCCAGGAAGGGGGATTGGGAAAAATAGAGGAGAACCCCAGGTTGAAATGAGAACAGATGTAACAAAACATCAAAACTAACGATACAAACTTAAACTCACCCCAGTGAGCACTGGATGGTCACAATAACCAGGAAAGCATCCTCAGGAGCAGGATGGTGAGCAAGACCCTCTAGGGATGGGGAGAAGGAGAAGGGGAGCTCCCACCCTCCTCCTTTATACTAAGCATGACATATATGGGATGGGACCCACCTGTAGCCAACTCAGGGCAGCTGCCCTTGCTTGTGCCCCTCAGACAGATGTGACAGACACTACCAGATGCATCTCACAGCAAGGGGTTTCTTTCACCTCCTACCCCTTATCTAGGGATATATTTAGACTGTGGAGATCTTAGGACAGAGATTTACACAAGTTGAAACATTTTCACAGGGCCATGAGAGTTGCCAGACTTGAGCAACGGGTCAGAGTGAAGATTTTTTCAGTAAAAATCCCTGTTTCTTCAGTGAAAATTTCTGTGGGAGAGTTTTGAAAGGTACATGGATCTACAGCTGCCCTTTGGTGAAGCCTAAA